>JARYHS010008075.1:171440287-171480297 GCA_031002005.1 Vandiemenella viatica
GATTGCATCAAACCAGTCTAAAGACTGGCAACAGCAAAAAAAAAAAAAAAAAAAAAAAAAAAACATCCAGATTTGTCTCTTGACTCAGACGGATACGGCGTACGATTGGGTTACTGAAAGTCCTTTGTTCAAATTCTTGTCTCAGCTGCAAGTTTCATGGGTCTTAAAATTGACGGTCACCTCTGGCAAAGCTTTGATTTTGTTAATGCTAAGATGCTGGGACGCTCCGTGGTTCGAATTTCACGTTAATCTGTAGGTGTCCTTTTAAAAATAGGTAACAACGATAGAGGTACACGGCGCCGCTGATAAGAAACTCTGTGACTGAAATTTTTAGATCACAGGAAATTATTATTAATTTACAGAATATTTACAGTCTATATTTAAATTAAAATGTATAATAATCTTATTATTTTTTGTTGCAAAAATATTGAGTGAATCGAAAGGAACCTGTAACTGCTTTCACGGACCATCAAGAGTTCTTTTATCGAAAATCGGAACTCGTAGGTCCTACAAGTTGTACTGTGAATGCGCCATTGGAACGGTGGGAAGGTGGTCCGCGAACACGGAACTGTGCGTGGTGAGTAGGCGGTAACGGCCAGGCCTGGCATTCGGCAGGACGGCGGTTCGAATACCAGTCCGGGCATTCAGATTTGGGTTTTCCATGGCTTCCCCAAGTCACTCCAGGTGAATGCTTCAATTAAAAGACCATGGCCGAATTCCTTCCCGTTCCAAACCCCGATCTTTTCACGCCTCTAATGACCTAGACGTCGACGAGGCGTATAGTTATAACACAAAAAAAGCGAGTGTGGAAATGAGCGGAGCGTGGCCTTGTGCTTGACGCTTGAATTAGTGTAGCCAGCCACGAACTCCGCAAAGTTCATATGATGAAGACTGGTTTTTAGACGCGTACGTAATTATTTAAATAATTTAATTCACTTGTGAAATCATCCCACCTTTTTTGTTGTTGAAAGATCAGGCAAAAATAAATCAATATGGCAGTATTATATGGAAATAGATTTTAATTATGAAAAAAGATTAATTTTTAATTTATTTTTGATAAAATATTAAAATCTAAATAATTATAAATTTATTGTTCCGCTTCCGCTAAACATCCGCAAACGCATCTGCAAAGATGACATCCGCAACAACCCTACTCCGAATGCATCCCGTAATTATACCCATTGCCTGACAGTTGCACGTCTATCTTATTTGTGTGGGCACTATTGGTCCACGATGGGCAGCAGTATTCAGATACAGAGAATGATAAGGCTAAGGCTGTGGATCGTAGAACATGAGAACTGGCTCACCATGAAGAACCTGCAAGCTTTTGAAGAATATTATTTCTTGTTTAATATAGCAATAACAGGTGGAGATGAAAGCATTACCAGGGAGATACATCAAAACAGTGCAGATGCTCTGACAAGGGAAACTCGAAAATAGTCGGAATGAACACAATCGCTAAAACAAAGTCAAAATCGTAAGCGCGTGTTTAATTGGCAGAGCGAGGGACAGTCGACCCTTTCCGAAGCGTCTGATTTGCGACTCTCCCCTTGTTATTTCCGCCACCGCCGAAATTTTTCAGGCCCGTTGGCAGAACAGGTGATTTAGGCCTTGTGGAAGCGGATATGTGCCTCCAGAATTATGAGCTGTACCACCTGACTGATATACGACTAACGGCGGTCATTTTTAATGTCGTGTCACGGTCTTCGTACCAATCAAAACAATCCGTTGCAGGCGTGGAGAGAGTCGATTCACTCGTAATACGTGCTGCACGGACTGACCATAGTATTTCCCTCTGCGGCTGAGCTGCCTAAACGAATAAATAAAGTGACTAGTCGGAAATGGTGTGGCCGATCGAACTTTGCTTCTTCACCAGTTTCTTCCCGTCATCCCAGGTCAATAATTCCGTTTCATAACTTTCCTCCTGTTTCATCTCGCATTTGTTTATTCGTTGATTCTCTGTTGAGAGTTATAAATTATTGGCTGTTACCCGCGACTTCATACGCGTGGAACCAAAAAATTATTGGTAGAATTGGATAAAATCCACGTCTGTATCATATAAAAAATTGTCTCTATACATCAAATTTGTTATGAGATCATAAACAAACTGACTGAGAGATAAACAAAGCCTGAGTGACCGATATAATATTACAGACTCTCATAAGCGATATCCGTCTGTCTGTCACCATTCGGTTAGATTTCAAATTTTCGTGACAAAATACGTTATTTATACAGAAAAAAGTATCCTTTTTCCTTCATAACGATACATAGTATTTCCTTGTCGAGTTTCATCACCATCAGCTGAATCGTAAAAACGTAACAAACAAACAAACAGACAGAGTGAGAGTAACTCTCGCATTTATAATGATTAGTGTAGATCACATCCTGCCATTTTCGGCGTCAATTTGTTACCTTCTCCTCCGAAGCTCTGTCACTTAGTAACTTTCATATGCTTACAGTATACCATCGTTGACCGCGTCTTAAACAGTTCAGAATCACACTTCTATAACATTTTTGTATCTTTAGTAACTTCCTCCCGGGTTGAGAGGCATTATTTGCCATCTTTTAGACATAAATTACGTTTAAGTCTCGTTCTCCAGTTACAATATCGTCGATCTCTCCTCCGTTTGGCTTTCTTTATCTGAAATAAAATGCATAGTGGCCTTGATCTATTTCTTTTCATTTTTAGCTCAATAGTACCATCAGTTAGTTATATGACCACAAGGAAATCTTCTAGCTTCAACTTCAACACACTTTTAATGCCTCAACTTTTCAGATATTGCAAGATACTGGACGCAACATTTGCATACGTGTAATACTTTTTTCATGGCTGGCGCCGACTGCAGTTTGAGCGGAAGAGCAGTTGGCACTTGTTATGACACCGCGCAGCCAATGAGGATGTGTCCCATGGAACACTCAGCCAGTCACACAACGCTGCTTTCCACACCTCCGTTACGCTGCACACTCACACCAGCATTACACCACGCAACTAGGCGTGCTTGTTACAAGCAATCGCGACGATTACGGTTCGGATCATTTATGACCAAAAAACTAGAAGAATATTCATGAAAATAAGACTTTAAAAATGACAAAATATGACCAAACATTTAAAGCTACTATACATCAAAACATGCTCATTCATACATAATTTATTTTATCTAGTAGTGTCGCTTTCATATAAACAGCATATTTTGCTTCTGTGCAGTCATTGCACCATTTGGAAATTAAATTTTAAATCGCATTGTTGAAGTCGCTTTAATTTCACATAATTTACAGAAAAGAACTTTTTTTTTGGTCTGAACTGAAATACTTCTCTAAAAATAAAAAAAATTATGTAACTCTGTAACTTCGCGCTATCAGGAAATTTTGTTTTCGTTGTGGCGGAACTTACTGATCCACTGCAGATTTGACATTGATTGAGAATTATCTTAAAAGGTACTGGCCACAACGAGACATTGATTGACGTGGACAGGCATGTTTCTACTGCATTGTCGAAATTACAAGTCGGGTGGAGCATTGACGTTTAGATAGGGACAATAATGTATAACTTTAAATCTTCACTGGTGTATTCTGATTAATTTGGCAACAATTAGTTTTTTTTCGTCCAAAGTATAATAGGAGTACAATTCTGTGGATAATAAACTTAATTTCTTCTCATCTATAACTTCTAGTGAAATCCCGGTATTACGAAAAATTACCATATTTTCCTCAAAATATGATCAATTGACCATAAATATTATCTTAATATGACCAAAACTTGGAAAATTACTTGAATATGCATTTATATGCTATATAATATACATTAAAATACAATCAGAAACCTTCAATCTGTGCTTATTTCAATATTACTGCTTTAAAAGAAGGCAGAAAAAATTATGACTTGTCATAAAGATCCTGACTGCGTGTGGACGAAGAATGGAGCAAGAAATGATAATTCGTTAGTACCTAGAACAGATAAGCAACACATGTAAAATAGCGAGAAACCCACCAAAGATGCTACTATCGTTGTTTCTTTACTCTGTATGGTTATTTATTGCTTCAGTTTTCTGAAATGTAGCACGTTAGAATACACGGAAAACGCTAATCAAACGACTACATCAATGATTAACACTAATGAACGTAATGAAATTGCAGAATTTAAGTTACGATAAAGGTTAAAAAGATACTACATTACAAACTTTTATGCTTTGATGCTAGAAACAAAATAAAAATCAAATGCATTTTCATGCGCAAAGAAGATCCACGCTGGGGAAGCTGCAGGAAATTATTAAATCAATAAATATTTCGTATGCACTTATTACGGTCCATTTTCAGTAAACTTTTCTGGTTACTACTAACAAATAGTCTTTCACTTGATCTTGCTTCGTTTATTGTATTCAAAAAATAAAAACTTTTCCATTTCAAAATTACCGATCATATAAAATATTCTTATAAACTGAAAAACTATACTGCAGTTAACACATTTTGTGCAAATCTGCGGTCTTACACTTTATTCCAGTATTTTTGTTTTATGGACAGTTTCTTCCAAAATCAAAGCCAACAATGATTATGCACAAAAGGTATTACTCCGCTCTGTATCTTGTTCAAAGCCAGGCCACCATATCATATCGATTAACTATTTACATTTCAAGTCTCCAACAAATCTGTGTATCTAATAAGTTGACTCTTCTTTGCATTTATAATCATGCCATGTTTACCAACCCAGCTAGATATACTGTCCAGATCACCCAGCAGCTGTTCTCAGTCCTCTACTGTTTCATCCTTTTATATAGCATTATGTCATCTGCAAACAATCTGACCATCAACACTATCATTCATTAGAATAATGAATAGCAGTGGTCCCAATACGCTACCTTGTGGAACTTCGATTTTTCATTCCACTTTTTATGATACTGCGTTTCCTATCCTAACTTTTTGCTTTATACCTTTTAAATATGGTTCTAGCCAGCAAACAACAGTATGGCTTGTGTGATACTTCTAAAAAGGGACACCTTTGACCTCGAGCGCTCGGAACCGCACGAAAACATGTTTATAATAACAAGCGATCATAAACAAAACGGTGGCGTGTGTCATATCCATGCAGAACTCGGCATTAGTCTGCTAGCGCCATTAGACGGTGGCATATTGTATATCGGAAGGAATACTGATTTTGTGTGACTACAATGTGCCTAACCACAAGTGAAGATATTTCATCATGAAACTTCACTCTGTGATTTACAATCAATTTGCTGCACCTACTTATAAGTCTATGTTGCAGTATGCTTGGCGAAAGTCAGCTTATGACATTGACATACCAACATCATCATTTGAAAATGTAATTAGTGTGGCTTTTGATATTGGACTGCGTGAGTGGGATAGTGATTTGGAATGTTATAACGTGGCTTTAGTGAGGTCTGCACATTGTTCTCTTCCAGTTTGTTTTAACCAGTTCATCGAAATCCCTCATCTGCACTTTGAGGACAAATGTAAGCACTATCAGGTGTGTGGTACTGCTGTATATGCGTGTTTTGCGCTATATTAAGTACTTTAAGCAGAACGTTTTCGCCACTGTTGATTGAGAATGTAATGATGCACTGACGTCATTGAAATACGTATTATTTCCTTCATATGGTATTGATATCTTGTTACTTTGTTTCTCTGTATTATAATGTTTCTTGAGGTAGAATGCAACGTTTCGCATGCAAATGACACACACCACTGTTTTGTTTATGATCGCTTGTTATTCTAAGCATGTTTTCGTGCGGTTCTAAGCGTTCGAGGTCATAGGTGCCCCTTGTAAGCACAACTGTTAATTGCTTTCGGTTTGTGAGTAAGGTGATTTCCATCTGTCGCCTTGCAACTCGCAGTTCACAGACGTCTCCTTGCGTCTGAGTGCTCCGGTGCTAAAAGGTCTCTGGCGGCACTTCTGAGGGCGGGTCTCCGGCGGAATGGCGGTGACGTCATTAGGGGAAGCGAAATGAATCGGGACTGCGCGACTGCAAAACAAAAGAAAAGTGGCTCTAACTCGGGCCGTGCTTAATGAAAATCAAATATTATTGCAGCGCACATAATGAGGCCTCACATTTAGTGGCGCGCTAATCAGAGGCGACTTAATTAAGGGCCTCCTCAGACGGCACGCTGCCTGCCACGACCGAGACTGGCGCTGACCACACCACCTCGCTACGGCTTCGAACAACGCAACCCACAGCCCTCACACCCAACGGATTTTTAAGAATTGTGTGTAGCAAGCTGGGAGTTCATGGATTATGATTTTTCGCCGAGCATGGTGGGTGAACGGTTAACGTTTTGGCTTCGCATTCGGGAGGACGCGGGTTCGAATCCCATTCCGGGCATCCAGATTTGGGTTTTCAGTGGTTTCCCCAGATCACTCCAGGCGAATGCAGGGATGCTTTCTTCAAAAAGGCCATGGCCGAATTCCTTCCCATTCCTTGTCCTCCATCCCATCCCGCCTCTAATGACCACGCTGTCAACGTGGCGTAAATCCCAAGCAAAAAAAAATATGATTTTGTGTATTTTACGTGTAATTAATTGTGAATTTTTATAAATTAACATTGTTTTATGGAGAGAAAACTATGTAAACACTATTATGAACGTTTCTCGGGAACCAAACCGCGTAATATTATTATTGATACACACTGTTATATATTATATATACTGTATTGAAGCTGCTCGTCAGCTTCGCTCTGTTTTTTGTGCTCCGCGGGAGTCTAATGAAGTCTTAGATGCTGCTAGGCAACGTAACAACGTCTGTCATTGCCATGCCATTTCTTAAACAATGTGCTCAAGGAAAACTTAACAGCACGTGGAAAATATTGGCGACACAATCTAAATTAATTGTAAATAACTTGTATGTAATTGCAGGATATTACTATCGGTATATTATTGATATTATTCTACAAAATCAAATAGCTAATTGCCTGATATTAGTATTGTTATACCAGAGATGTTAATCTGTTATTGAAAGTGGCTGTTTGGGTGCAAGCCCAAATGGCAGTAATAATAATAATAAAAAGTCTCACAACTTCACCTGAAAATGACCCGACGGGGACTTTATGTCACCGAAATATTGTGTATCAATAATAACATTACTCGGTTTGTTTCCCGAGAAACGTCCATACATAAACAACGCCGAGAAAAACTGCATTCATTTTTGTAAACACTATTTAATATGTTCAGGACAGTGTTATGCATGAAACATTGATTAAAAGTTTGTTATTCTAAGTGGGCTACGATGTTTGGAGGAAAATTTGCGACGGTCTGGACTGGTTTATGTAGATAATTTTGTGTGTAAATACTAGTAAATATCTTTAATTTTAATTTCCATGTGTTTCGTGATGGTTGTGAATAATTTTGTATTAATTCTGATTGTTTTTGTATGGATTTAATTGTTAAAGTTTTGTTAGAATTCGATAATCGTCGTTCGGAACTAATTAATCAGTTCTGGATGTTTCTGAAGTATCTATTTAATGGCGAGCGGAGAAAGTTGTTAGTCAGTGGTTCTGGGAAGTGCGTGAGCTTAATCGCTGGGACATTTGTTTCTGTTTGTACTTAATATTTATGGATGGATTCGATGTCTTAAAAACAATGTGGAAAGTGATTCTTCGAGTAATTATTTCATTCAGTCAAATACTTATCACTCTACCTCAATCAGAGGAGCAAAGTAGTTTTCTTATTATTTAGCGATTCAATTTGATATCGAAATTAATTCAATACTGTGTGAAGAAAGGAATCGTAAATTAAACTGCAGTAAGCGCAAGGCCCTTAAAGAGTCATAAAAGTGGATGACGTAGTCAGTTTAAAATCTGTATACGAGCCAACTTAATTGCGGTTTTTAGGTGGTCCCCCGCAGTTACCAGGGCAAATGCTAGTACGCTCCCAAAAGTCCGCCTCATCAACTGCAAATATTACAAATACAAATACATTTGTATGCAATATTCTCGGTACTCCAACCACGAGAGCATGTCAATCTGCTACGACGTTTCGAAGTCACTCTCCGACTCCATCGTAAGGCGAAATGTCGAGAAAACAAATAGACACACTTATCATCTGTACAGCTTATGCTGCTGTTCTTTCAGCAGTCCCAGGATTAATCCTTTAAATGCAGTCTGCGTCTTGCTTGATGAAAATGGCTTTTTGTTTTTGTCAACGACTGAGCTTCTTTCATTTACGCCTTGAGTGACCATCCGTCGGTCAACCGTTATGGGTCACTGTGACGTCAGTGTCTACCGTTGGCCGGCGTGGTCTATATAAGGGCAACCACTTCAAAATATAACACTTCGTCAAAAGATGACGTCAGAGAGTGGCTTCCAACGTCGTTTCAAACTGAAGCTCTCCCTCGGTGGTAGGCCCAGAACTTTTTATACAACCCATAATTCCTTCAAAATTACGCTATCAGATAGATCTCCCCAATAGAACATTATCATCAATCCTCTTTGTATTAAACAGTAATGTTCTGGTATCATCCCCTATGTGTCAATTTTGATGAAAAGTGGTACAGATAACATGACTATAAATACGGTGGGGGTAAATCAACTCTAATCAACAGCTTCGTGTGTGGGATGTGATAAATCGCAGTTTCTTTACGTCCCGGAAACGGCTGGGGTAATTTTAGTGAAACGTGGTAGATATGTTTCTCACTGGGCAACCAAAGATCCTGCAGGGGTAAATCAACCGTAACTCACTCGCTTCTTGGGAGGGTTGGGTGAGTCGACGTTCAGTTACTTTCGAGAAACGAACGAGGTAATTTTGATGAAAGTTGATAACCTAGTTTCTTATTGGTCCACAAGAAATACTTTAGCGGTAAATCAGTCCCAAACAGACCCGGCGACGTTGAGTTCTCAGCTGTTTATCCACATGACAATTACGCTCCCTTTGCCGAGATACAGTCGTTGTGGTTGGCAGAGAGAGTTCGCGGTGATAATGCAGACACGCCCCCGCAAGTGATAATGGCGACCGCGCACAGGACCCCGTTAATAGTTCGCCGCCTCCGCCCGTGTTCTTTAACGTTAGGACGGATGTTGCGCGCCCCTCGAATTAACTTATGAATAATTCATGCAATTCTTTTTCGCGAGAGGTTGTGCCCGGCGCTTAATGTTAAGAAATTCCGGGTGGATTCATTGATACTGCGCGCGCAGCATTCCTAAAATATTCCTCGTTATTACGAGGGATGCAAATGCGGGACGCTGAATATATTAATACGTAAACGCGGCCGGAATTGGATTCGCTCGGACAGACAAGTGGACCGTGGGGTGGGGGGTGGCGCGCCCCAATCGCGATGCTGCTCGTTAGATCAACATCTGCATTAATAATGCCCGGCTGCTCAGCAGTGGCACAGCGCGACTGATAAATCTGCGACACAGCACCCCGTTCCGCAGAACCAGACAAGATGGTCACCGAAAGATAACTTCATCGTTAGTCCTTGGCGACAGACTCTCTGTGATGTCTAAATTTGATTTCTTCTCGAAGTATTGGTAACACTGAGAGTGAAGAATGTATCACTACGATTACCTTTTGTTAGTGCACTTCTTCCATTACATATGTGTTGGGGCCAAACTGTTCGTATGGGTGCGCATGTTATGTTCTATTCGCTTCTTTAATCGGATTTCACACACTGTAAAAGCTTAACCCCTTACCTGGCCCATGTGTGGTGCAATATTTTGTGTGAGTCCGTAGAGAAATGAGTGTATTATTTTCTTCTTTTTTGACTTTTCATTCCCTCCCTATCCGGTCGCAGAGAACCCTTTAATAGAAGTATTTAACACGAACAGATACGATATACTCTGAATTATGACCACCTGCTTATTAGTGCGTTGGTGTATCTTTGGAGCGCAATACAGCAGTGATTAAGCGTGGCATGGATTCGAAAAGTCTTTGTTAGTTTTCCTGAGTTGTATGGCACCAGATGTCTACTCACGAGTCACGCAGTTCCCTTAAATTACGGGCGGGTGGTTTGTGGGTGCGGAACCTGGGAACGAGCATTTCGGAAATGGCGAGGCTGGTCGGCTCTTTACGTCCTACTGTAGTGAACATGTATGCAGAGTGGTTGAAGGATGGCGAAACAACGACTGCGCGACAAGTTGGTGGACGTCCACGCATCATCAAAGAACGTGGAGGCTCGCCCACTCTGTGTGCTCCGAAACACTTGTGTCTGCACCAGCATTGTACTCTGCTGTCAGATCTGCCACAGATCGCCGCCTACCCCGTTCTGTGATGAGGCGTGGATGACGACCTCCTTGTCGCTCAATCGTGGTTTCACCGTCCTTCAACCACTCTGCATAAATGCTGACAATAGTAGCACGCGAACAGCCGACCAGCCTCGGAGACGATCGTTCCCAGGTGCTGCGCCCACAAACCACCGGCTCGTAATTTAAGGGAATTGCGTGACCTGTGCGTAGACATCTGTTGCCAGACAACTCCGGAAACCTAACGAATCCATGCCACGCCGAATCGCTGCTGTATAGCGCTCCAAAGATGGACCAACATACTCAGGTGGTCATAATGTTTTGGCTGATCAGTGTATGTATTGTGTATATTAGTGTTTCTGTTCACCTTATGTGATGCTCTGTCGATATGCTCTGAGCCGATCAGTGTTTGCGTGTGTGAGCGCGTGGGCCGGGACATGTGGCCGTGGGCCAGGCAGTTTATATTTGCCTCTGGTCGCCCCCCACGGGACCTCCCACATGGCGGCGGGGCCCCCGCACACAGGACGATGAACTCTGCCCACTCCCACAGAGCCCATTCTACCATTGCCGTTGTACACGGTGTCCCTAGAGTCTTTCCCTCAATTACAAACTTCATTCGCATCCGCTGTAATGACACCCGCCAGAGTGGCTACGCGCGAATAGGTGCCTCCATACTGTGTCGGGGAGGTCCAGCAGGAACAGATTCGAGTCCTGGATACAGCCTTCCGGCAGACCTGAGTGTCCTTCTTGGTGGTTTTCGCATTCACCTGTGCCAAGGGACACCTTTGACCTCGAAAGCTCGGAATTGCATCAAAACATGCTTAGAATAACAAGCGATCATAAACAATACATACAAAGGAAATTGCGTACAAAACACTAGTGCTTCCGCATTTGGAATACTGTTGTGGAATTTGGGATCCGTATCGCAAGGGATTGATTGACACGTTCGAGAAGGTACAGAGGAGAGCCGCTCGATTCGTGACTGCTAGTTACAGTCCATACGTAAGTGTCACAGAGCTGATACGTGGGTTGGGCTGGGATTGTTTGGGGGACAGACGACGTCGTTTTCGTTTGAATTTGTTGGAGAATATGCGAAAATCTTTAATTTACGAGTGCAACGAAATACTTCTTCCGCCAACCTATTTAGGTCGCAATGACAGCAGGGATAAGATTCGGGAAATAAGGTGCCGTACGGATTCATTTATGTATTCCTTGTTTCCTCGTTCTGTTCGGGATTGGAATGCACAGAATTAGGATTGGTGCTTAGCATCCTCTGCCACCCACAGTAATTGTGATTTGCAGAGTATAGATGTAGATGTAGAAAACAGTGGTGTGTGTCGTTTCAATGCAAAAAACGTTGCATTCTACCTCAAGTAACATTTTTTTAGAGAGAAACAAAGTAACAAGATATCAATACCATATGAAGGAAATTATACGTAATTCAATGACGTCAGTGTATCATTACATTTTCAATCAACCGCGCCAAAAATTCTATGCATAGAGTACTTAATGTAGCGCAAAACACGGATATACGGCAGTACCAAACACCTGATAGTACGTTATCACATTCCAAATCACTTTCGCATTTACGCAGTCAAGTATCATAAGCCACATTAATTTCATTTTCAAATGATGATGTTGTTCAGTTAATGTCATAACCTGGCTTTCGTCAAGCATATTACATCATAGGCTTATACGTAAGTGCAGCAAATTGATTGTAAATCACAGTTTCATGAAGAAATTACGATCATGTATCTTTACTTGTTGTTTGGCACTTTGTAGTCTGACTACGTCAGTATGTTACTTCAGGTGGAACGTAACGTTTTGCATGAAAATGACACACACCTCTGTTTTGTTTATGATCGCTTGTTATTGTAAACATGTTTTCGTGAGGTTCCGAGCGTTCGAGGTCAAAGGTGTCCCTTGTTAGAGAATGCTGAAACGATCCGCAATCTTCAAGTCGTAAACTACAGGTTTTATAAGTCACTTCTGTTTTTGCTTATTAGAGGCGGGAAAGGACCGGAGGCAAGGAGCATGAAGGATCTTCGCCATGGCCTTTGGAAAGAAATATCCCCGCCGTAACTTCGAGGAACCAGGGAAAACTGAAATCTGGATGACCGGACGGGGATTCGCATACGGCTCCTCCTTACAAAAACAAACAAAAATACAACTATCACAGGAAGCATAAGTCAAACGAATCGCTGACAGATGGCAGCACTCTGCGTTTCCTCTTTAGAATAATTTCTTCTCACCAAGTGGAAGGGTCGCCTATCCGCAACTAAAGTATGCGTGGCGACTACGCAGCACGTCCTCAAGAGATTCGTGATGATCAGTACCCATGACTCTAAGAGACCTCATCAGTTCTCGATTGAAGATGGTTGACAAATAATATGTTACATAGACATGTGAAACCGATGCCAAAATGCTGGAAAACTATCCTAGTTTTTCTGTTGCACTGTTGCGTGACTGTGGAGTAAAACCAGAAGTATTCGCAAATCAGGGAAAAGCTTAATGTTTCCCCTGTTATTAGTGCAGAGAACATTTAAAAAAACGCAAGGAAAGACGACAACTTCAAAACCTCGAACCAGCTGACCTTCAATATCAGCTGAAAAGATACAGTTCCAAGAAACCAGTGCGCAGGGAATCACGCCAATTACAAAAGCCAAAGTGGATGCTTTACTGTTCAGTGACCTTGCCTACTCCTTATTGCTGAAGGGATAAATAAATAAAATCGTTCACCCCAGCCGAGTGCTTCGCCGAAACACAGTATTATAGCAATATAATTCACACATACACAGTTTGACTTAAAAAATATTTTGTTGGTAGTAATATTTGGGTAATTGATTTTTTCGATTATCTTAGTGATTGCCTTAGCCAAGAGATTATCGCGCATACCCCACGAAGCAACCTGACGTACCCCTGCGGGTACGCGTACTACTAATTGGGAACCAATGCCATAATTTATTTATTTTCACATATACAACAAATCCCAGTACCTAGTATCTAATCTGGGCCGTTATTTCCACCATTTTACATGTATATATATATATATATATATATATATATATATATATGTCTTATATATCATACGTATTCATTTTATAAACAATGAAGGCAAGAAAATTTTGATTCAATTTCCAGTATCTCTATTAATTCTACTGTTATTAAACAGAGTGGGTACCACCGCCACTACTACAACTACTACTACTGCTATTGTCCCTAATATTACTACTAACATTACTGCTTCTACTAATACCACTACTACTACTAATACTACTATTACCACCATTAATTGTTACAGCCACACTTCGGTTCCACTAATGTTCATTTTTTCTTGGTGTCGTTGATTGCGCTCCAAAGGTAGAGTCTCCCGGAACCGGCAGCGAAGTCAGCCGCCCAGGCCATCAAGAGTTGACCTTCTGGAATACCAAGACGTCCCCAAATGTTGCTCAGAAGACGGCCTCTCTGGAGCACACTGAATTTCCTCCGACGATTGATGTTGCTGATTTCCTTAGGATATCTTCCGTCAATCCGGTGTAGTGAAAGTCAGACTTCCAGCTCTATTGTTCCCTCTGCAGTTGTTTCTGGGTTTCTGGAATTAGCTCCCACTATTCAACGAGTTGTAATTCTGTTCTCCTCTTCTGTTATCTGTGGTCTTTGATTTCACTCGACATTTTTCCTTTCTATAAATTTCTCCTTCCAAAATTTTGAGCCTAGATCAGCTGCCTTGTCCAGCAAATGCCACAAACTTTCGTCGCGTTATATGTCGATTATTTTCCTCCCTAACAGCCGAGCTTGTTGGTGTTCTCTCAGACGCTGCTATTTCACATTCCCACACTGCCCTATGGCATAATACTGCCTCCTTCGGCCTACGTCTGCGGAGCGGAGCAAGTTTCGAGAGCAGCCTTAAGCCCGGAAGACGGCGTATGCAGATGGGACCAACGTGATTTATCCATGTGACACGATTTCATTGATCCATGCTCCAATCTCGATGATATCGCGCCTACTGCAGTCGTATATGGCGATGTCATCAGATCAAAATGAGGAAACGTAGGGTTCACTATGCTGCGGAGCCCCATGTTCTACCATGTGTGCTGAACAGTGCTGTGCTCAGAAACACTTGTGCCTGCACCAGCAAACATATATGTAACAGATTGACACCAAACCTGCATTACAGAACGAGCGAGTCTACGACCGCAACGAGGCGCGGTCGTCCACCACATTGTCACCTACTTGGAGTTTTTCCGTCTTTCAACCACTTTCCGTAGATGCTTACTACAGTAGCACGCGAAAACCCGCCCAGCCTCGACGTCGGAACGGGGCATTCGTTCCCAGGCACCGGGCAGTACCAATCTGACATTTGTCACTTATGACAGTGGATTTCCCAGTTTCCCACACGTATCGTCGCTGCAATGACTACCCACGAGTCTCTGCTCCGGTTATATTCTTTTCTTACCTTATGACGTAACCGCAACGTCACCAGACTGCATTTAATCTCCTGGTGCAGTGGTCGTAATATTTTGGCTCATCAGTGTATAGTGGACTTGTGTAAGCCAGTGACACTGATTTAGGTATGGTCATGGATCTAAGGAGGTTCCACATATATCGTGACATATGTGGCCGGCACCACAATTAAAACTACTGACAATTATATGAAAAACACACAAGACACAGTGAAAAAATACAGGAATTAACACATGTATTAACATAATGGCCCAGCTACAATGAACACGCACGGAACGTAAAATGCAAATCAAAAGTAATTTAAAAAATCTTCCACATTTTTATTTTTTCTAATGTAAATAATTAATTAAAGGAAATACATACTTTTCTTTCAGTATTGTGACATTTCATTTCTTCGCAGTTGCTTCGCACGTGACCTCAATTTTGTGGAGACATCTCTGGCCGCTGTTAGTCTGCCAGCAAAGGCCGGGCGCATGACGTCAGCGTTTGATGACGTCGGTGGAGCTCCAGCTAATAGCTATCTCGGTGACCGCGGACGGAGTGAGGCAACGACATTATATTGCAGATACTAACAAAGGCTGTCATCAGGGAAAGACGTTTCGGACACCGTGTTCAGCGACGTGCAGCATTTCAGTGGCACCACGCCCGTCACTCTGTTAGCCGTATTATCTGGGACCTCCGCCGGGCCCTTTTTGCCCTTTGTCTTCCCTCCAGCGGCGAGTTAACAGCGAGCGCTCGTCCCTTCCCGCAGACATATCTTCCGAGCCATTGCACGCTCCCTGGGTTCAATGTTTCGTTAAACGTCGCGCGCTGAACTACGTTCGGTGAGAGTAATTCCGAGGCTCCTATTAATAAAGTCTGGTCTCACTTTTTAATGCATCAGGTTTAATGTGCCGTAAGCTGTGTAACTTACGCGGCGTCCTGCCGAACTTCGTGCTACAGCTATTACGTGCGTCAACTTCTCAGACTGCTTGAGGAGGAATAGACATGTGATACAGAAACGTCTTTTAACCGTTTTAAAAGGGTGTGAGACAAGGTTGCACTCTATCCCCGTTAATATTTAACTTATATGTACCATAGAAGAAGCAATAAAGGAAATAAAAGAAAAATTTTCGTATTGCATAAGTGTTCAGGTAAGGGGGGGGGGGGGGAATGTATGCTACGATTTGCAGATGACATTGTCTTGTTAGCAAACAGCTGAGGATACTGAGAAGTTACCGAACGCCATTAACAAATTACTGAAGGAAGATTTTGTACTGATATAAATCAAAGCAAGACAAAGGTGAAGAAATGTAGCAGAAATGACACCAATCACAGGAGATTAAATGTAAAAATAGAATCGGATGCAAAAGGAGAAGTAGGTGAATTCTGCTACTTGGGAAACAGGAGTGATGTTAAAAGCAGAAAAGCACTAGCAAAAAGAGCCTTCATCAAAAAGAGAAATCTTCTACTTTCAAATATTGATCTAGGACTTAAAAATAACGTTATGATAGTCAAGCATGGACTTTAGCAATGCCAGAAAGATGGAAAATTGAAGCAATTGAAACGTGGTGCTACAGAAGAATGCTGAAAACTAAGTAGACAAAGTACTAAATGAACGAGTTTTGGAATTGATGCTTGGGGAAAGAAGTTTGTGGAAGAAGCTTTTAGAAAGAAGAGACAGGCTGGTAGGTCATATCTTAAAACATGCTGGATTGGTTAATTTGCTGGTGGAGGGAACAGTCGAAGGTAAGAACTGTAGAGGAAGACATAGATTAGAATATATGAAGCAGATAATTGAGGACGCGGGTTTTAAGGGGTATGTAGAGATGAAGACACTGGCACAAGATAGGTAGGGATGGAGGTTAGCATCAAACCAGTCAAAGGACTGATAACAGCAAAAAATAAATAAAAAATAAAAAAAGGAGATGTCTTACTTGATGAATTCCAGTGACAGAACGGACTGTTTTCGTTATACTGACGTAATAATTGTATAATAAAAGGCTACTTAGGTCTTTATTTAATCGTGTTCGTAATGCTGACGCTACACGTCCAAATTATGTGACCCCAGATGTTACTACAATATCGCGTTTATGAGCTGTATTATATAATAGTTCTATTTGTTTAAGCAACTAAAAAGAAAACCTCAAATTCGGAAGTATGTAGGTTCGGCGTCCTCCCGAATGCGAGGTTCGAATCACCGTCCGGGCATCCAGATTTGGGTTTTCTATAGTTTCCCCATAATTATTCCAGACGAAAGCCGGGATGATTCCTTCAAAAAGTCCATGGCCGAATTCCTTGCCTCCAGTTATTTTCCGCCTCTAATGACCTCGACATCGACGATGCGAAAAGCAATAAGCAAAATAAAAACAAAAGAAAAGAAACGAAGAAAAAAGTCCGATCAACTCGCCATTCTTGACGGGTCTAGAATCTAGACCAGCGGATAAGTAATGAAGTACGAGATTTGGTTTTTGCAATTTTCTCTTAATTCATCTGCATAGCAAGTTTCTGCCCCTTATGTTAACGTGTTTCTCGTGTTTCCGGTAAAAATTCATTGCCGAATTTACTATATTAAAATACTCTCTGGTGCTATTAAGTGTTTCGTCTGTCGTAGTCACTTAAATTGTAGATTTTGTTTCTATATTCACTGTACACTCACCAATAGACACGAAAATACAACAAACACAAAACCTACAAAACTCAAGCACCAATGCAATCGTATTACGAAAACATTATTCACACACGTTGAAAATGGCGCTGTCAGCACAACAATAACAGTGGCAAACAAGATGGCCACGTCAGACAAATCAGCTGCTGAACGGCGCACTGGACTAGATATAGCCGACAATACTGTTTTTTTTATTTTTTTTTTATTGTTTTTTTTTTGTCCGAACACGCTTTGTGAAAATAGAGATATACAGCTCCAGACCTTAATAAAACCAACGTAAATAGTAAGTAGGCCTATTATGCAACTAGCAAGCTGCACAATTTTAGAGTTACGTCAAGCATGATATAAAAAGTTGTAAACACTGAGTTCAAATTTCAAAGCATATTCGTCGCTGATGATGCCTCGATTATAGGTGAAAAGCGAACAACAGTTTTTTTTAAAAAAAAGTTTCATTGTTGATCTTTATTAAATCCCGCACATCTAAGAAAGATTGTAGGTAAATACGTATAATATGAAATGAGTTTTGATTATACTTTTTTATTACAAGTAAAATAGAATGTTTGTACAGTACCAGACATAGGAGGGAAAAAGGGGAGGGGGGAGAACCGGAGCATTTGCCCCGAGCGGCAACTACAGGGGGGCGGCACAATCTGTTTTTAGCACCACTACTGAAAGTTCTTTTGCCCCGGCTCGGAAAATTCCTAGATCCTTCACTATATTTGTAGGGCTACTAATTAAATCAGGTAGCTGTGGAAAAGACATCATGTGACCGGTGACGTATCAACGCAAACTCTAGGGACAAAACATCGGATTATAAACCAGTAACACAATGTGAAATCCCAGGTTAACATTTCTTTAGAAACGGAGAACATTTACTGGAGATGGGATGTACCAGAGAAGTTAGGGAGTTGGGTTACAAAACTTTGGTCAGATCATTGGTTGAATATGATGGTGTAGTTTGGAACCCACATTGATTATCAAATACAGGAGGTGGAAGGTGTGCAAAGAATAGCAGCTAGATTTGTTTGTGGAAATTATTGCAGGACCCAATAAGTAACTAATATGATAAAGGAGCTGGATTGGGGCTCATTGGAGGAAAGGAGGAGGGTGAAGAGAGTGCTGGGAATGTACAGGGTTTATGTTGGTGATGGGGCTTGGAGGTATATTGATCAAAGAATTAGGAATAGTGCATAGAAGGGGAAAGGTGGCCATGACCACAAGCTTGCGCTCGATTTCATGCATAAGGTAGTGGGAAAATTTTCTTTTGTTGGTAAGGGTGTCAGGGATTGGAACAAATTACCAAGTGTAGTGATGAATAATTTACCAAAAACGCTTAAGGAATTTAAAATTAAGATTTGTAAATCGGAAAAGTCAGTGGAGGAGGAATTTAACATTCCAATTATAAAAGAAAAAATTATATATATATATACAAAAAGGGGCAATTAGATGACATGGGGAATTCCCATCGGAGCGTTAGCTCCATCGCAATTAAAAATTAGTAATAATAACATAATCTTTAAAATGGTACCTCATTTATTGATTTCATTTACGCATGAAGGTAGGAAAAATATTTGTCTAAAAATAACCTTTTATAAGATTAATCGAAATGTTTTGTATTTGAAATCAGATACATCCGTCGTCCATCCATAATCAAAGGTGATTTGGTGTGGACCTGAAAGACAGATAAGAACACTAAGGTGATTTAAAGTCAAAATACCGTTACTCATGTAACTTTTATACAAGTCATCACGGCTTAGCCTCCACTGCTTTTTTTTGTTTTGTTTTACGTGAGGAAATTTATTGCTACCAAACGTTTCGATACTGTGGAGTGATCTAAACGCCATACACGCAGTGTTACTGTGTACACAGCTCAATAAATCGTGTCAGTCAGAGATAATGGTCATCTTAACAGATGACGAGCGTGTAACGCGTCACGGCAGAGATATTAACGGCCGTCATCGCTCCACCTAAAACCACGCTTTGCAACCATCCCATTCGACAAGTGGAAAAAGTTGCGCGCAGAATAGCGTCCATACGTTATCGATATGTAGGCAGTGAATCGCAAGAGTTATTGTTTCCGAAAGTAATTACAAAAAATGGCCGCTAGCAGCGGGCGGCATCTGTCGTCCAACAGTTGGTAACTCTGATCCCCCACCCCTACGCTTTTTTTACTGACGTTTACACAGTAACCCACATACAAATACGAAGAAGTAATGGATTTAAGCGAGCCTTTATTTCTTTGTTCAGAAAACGTTTCTGCTTGTATGTTGTCCCACCTTTTCAGATCCGACTCTATAAAAGTTATTTATTTGAAGCATTCCTCGCTTGCGATTTTGAATCTCTAAAACTGATTGCGTTGTTATGTTGAGCCATGTCGACAGAGATGAGAGGATTTATTATTTTTTATTTTTTTTTCTCCTGTGCCGCACCGTAACGCCTGCTGAATTCCCAGAAAATCCTTGTGGAAAAATCGTGATTTTGGTTAGCATACTGAGAAGAGATAGATTACAAGTTTGTCGGACAATGTAAACGCTGCCGTTTTTATTTTTCATCAGATTAGTTTCTGAATTTAACTGAACACGAGTTGCATTTTCCTTATTTGGTGACTACGATTTTACAAAGATGCAGACAAACGAAGTTTAGATTTTTAAGAGCCAAATGATGCAGAATTGAAATGCAACCATTTAATATCAAAATTTTTATTTATGGTACTGTACGCAGTAGAGTCTTTACGCCTCGTCGACGTCGAAGTCATTAGAGACGGTATATGACTGGGGATAAAGAACTGGAATTAATTAGGCCATAAGGAACCTACCCGGCATTCGCCTGGATGTCGGGACGGGTATTCGAACACACATCGCACCCTTCCCACCATCTTCACTTTAGCCACCGTATCATCCCGTTTCTCTCCTTCCATTCTTACTCACATTCATATCTGCTTTTGTAATTCAGGCGTATTCCTGTCTTGAAGTTTGCGTTTCGTTCCATACGATACAAAATTGGGGCGCATTGTATCTTCTTTTAGCTCCTCTTTGTTGTGTGACCAAAACAGATTTATTTTCATGTCTGAAGCGGCGGTCATATCTCGTTTGATGTTTGCACCAAGCCAGGCATAAGGAAGGACGTGGCTTCGAATCCCCGTCCAGTCATCATGATTTAGGTTTTCCATGGCTTCTAAAAATCTTCCCAAGCGAATTCCACGATGGTTGCTTCGAAATATCAAACTCGATTCCTTCCCATTCATTATCCCCATCCACTTTAATCTGTAAAGACCCCTAGGAGACGTAAAGCCATAAACTAAAAAAGAAATCATATGTCAAATGTTTAAAGCCCTCTCCATGTGATTTTCCATAAACTGCTATAATTTTTTTTCCTTTGTTAATTTTTGTTCTATATTACTTGATGTTCATAAATCCCAATAATTCTGATGATTTTTTGTTACCCTCCACTTGCAACATCAGGTAACCCCCGGAACTTAATGAAAGCAATATTCTTCCTCACAAAGAAAACATTGAGAATTTCTATCTTGTATATATAACAACTAACGAAGATGAGAGACACGGTTTCCTTGTCTTATGCCTCTTGTCATGTGTTTTAAACCGTTTATTTTTAGATCAAGATATATCAGAATTTTATCCAGTTACTATTTATATTAGTCATTGTGAAGGAGGAAAGGAAGTAAGGACGTATAGTTTTCAAGCCTTGAGAGACTACAGTAGTTTCATAACACGGAGAAGACGATGCATACTCAGAAGAGTAATGGCTTGTATTATCTTGAAAGATACTTCAGGGCTCATAAAATGTAACGAAAACGATACAGTTTTTTGTGGTGAAAGTAACAAATCCTGTTGTTTGAGCAGTATCGTTGGGGAGAAAAGAGGATCGATCCCCGCTTTGGCAATCTAGACTACAGTTTTTCAAGGTTTCTCCCATAGTACGCTAAGCGAATGCCGAGAAAACCAGCCGTTCGCAGCTGAGGAAGGTTGCAGGTTGAGATCGAAACCAGCCGTTCACATTAACCTGAATCAGCCGTGAGGAAGGTTCTAGGTGGCGACCGAAACGTTGGAAGCAGTAGCAGCACTGATGCAGTGCTAAAACCGGAAAATAAGTGCAATTGTACAACATGACGCCTGTAAAAAGTATCAGCTTTTATGATAGCGGTAAAGTCACGCTAAAAGATCGGTAATAGCATCATCCGACTTGGGTGGTTTCCAGGAAACTCGACCGGCGCCCAGCATATCGAGTCACGGCGCAAGGTTGGCGACTGTGGCAGCAGGTAGCTGAGAGCAGACAATTATCGTGATTGGCTGCTCCCTGGATGGCGGATTTATTGCAGCGCTCGGCTCACTCCTTCCCCCCCCCCTCCCCTCCTCCACCCCTACCCCCTCCACATCACTTCCGTGGCTCTACCATTTTTTTTCGCTCCAGCTACTTTTTCTCGCTGAGTCTGCAGGTTAGCCAACAGCCGCGGGCGCTGAAAATCCGGGGGCGTCGCACCAGCCGACTGTGGACGTACCGCCAGTTCCGTTCCTCTCTTCTTTTTTTCCACCCCCCACCAACTCACGGGATTTCCTACAAATCCGTGACATATTAAATTATCATCAATTCCCTTTGAAGAGAGGCGGCGTGTTTAAAGTCACAGGTTAACCAGTTTACCCAGGGGCGCCGGCAGGTAATATTTTTCTCCCTCCTCGGCGTGCGTTCTGCGCCGGACGGTTTGCTAGTCTGCGGGACATTTAAAATAAAAATACAGCAAGCCGGCGGGGATAAATGAAATTCAGAAAGTTTTGCCGTTAGTGGGGGACGGCGTCAAATTGAATTCGGATGCCGCCGCCGTGCCCCGTAACCGCGTTAATTCCAGTGTCTGCGCTTCAAGTCCACCGAAACATTCCGTCGGTTTTCCCCCTTTCGCGAGGTAAATATGCATTCTAAAATCCTGCGACAGGCTAATAAAACATCCACTGCAATCTGGCCGTGGCAGGTTCATCTTGTCACGATACTGTCCCTGTAAACAATTCACCGACAGATTTCAAAAAAGATCGACCTTGACTAACTAGCGAAACATGTAATGACACTGCAACTGCTCTCCATGGTTAGTACTGTTCTTGTATCTGGGTGGTGGAGATACAGAAAAAAATATTTTAAATATTTCTTTTTGGACTACAGAACATTATAATGCTTATCCGACTGAACAGCTCCATGAAACGATCTGAAAATTTTCGAATACGTCGAAAACTGAATTATTTTCCCACGATGCGATTTCATGGTCAGAGTGATTTTTTGTGTGTATTTAGTGCTTTATGGCCTTTAGACATCATTAGAACCGGGAGTAACTTGAAGACATTAGTTGTAAAGGAATTCGGGCATAGCATTTTGAAGGAACCATACCGGTATTAGTCTAGAGTGATCTACGGAAAAAAACATGGAAAACAGAAACCTCGATGGGGGATTCAGGGAATGGAACAAATGTCCTCATGAATGCCAAGCCCAAGAAGAGAACGTGAGGAATAAAGAGATATAAGAAAGATGGGAAAAGGGCACTGACAGCGTAAAGCAGACCTGTCCATCTCATTGGCTCAGTTGGCAGCGGCACCGTGATGGTGACCGTCACTGACACGGGGTTAGCTGGTTCCAGTCCTGAAAGTAGACTTCGCAGGCGGGGAAGGAGAGAAGGTGGTGCACAATCCGCCACCACCAGATTGTGCATCGAAGTCCTGGGTTAATTCGCATACGTCTCCGCAGTGCGTGTAGAGTGAGGGCATACGGTGCTTGATGGTGATTCCCCCGTCTGAAGGCCTAAAAGGGCCGGCAACGGGTTTCAACCTTTCTTCCTTCATCTTTCACTCATCCACAACGCAAACACACATCAGCAGCCACTAAAAACAGTATTTAGTACATTTAATACTGAGTGCCTGGGAATGGTAATACTTTTCGAGCATGGCTGACCATGTCTTGACTCAAGACAAGTCATGCAGACTGGTCCACACCAGACATCTAACTCTCCCTTGGTAGCTCAAAGAGCTGTCATGCGGACAACAGTGTTGGTCCACTGGCTAACCCAGGTGAGGGGAATCTGCTGCCTTGCAGATTTGATAGCGGACTATCAAAGACTAATGGAGTCAACCCTGACAGAAAATCAAATGCTGGTCTGGACGCGTCAATCTGGCAACCCTACAGCCAGACTTGCTACCTCTTGGCTAGCAACCAATTGTTGGGACTAAAGGTTATTTGCTTTCAAGTCTCAAACAATAAGAAGACTACTACAACTGAGGAAGATTGGTGGAAATCACACCATTAAATTTCTCAAGAGAAATAACTCCGTCTAGGTCAGCCAGCAAGCCTGGGTCATCATAAGAGTGGTAGTACAACCATCGCGCCAGATCTTCTTCTTCTTTCCGTATCGATGACAGCATCAGATACAAGGTAGTTTCTCCGCTGAGTGATGCCTTTGTCACTACCTGATTGAAGGGTGGACTTATCTCGTGTCGTACGTGTGACAACAAATATACTATAGTTTCGATCTCGCCGTAGGAACATGTGGTATCTGTTTCTTCTCCCACGTATCCCCACGAACCGAGTGTGTCTTTGCAGCGGCCAACTTGAAGTGTTTTCATTGACTTCCATATGGGCCGTGGTTGTTCAGACCCAGGTGGTAGATAGTCTTTTGACTTGATCCAGTCGCTGTTGTGTCGCACTCTCTTCTTACAGGCCGGTATTTGTTCACTGCTTGGTGTTCCTTTCAGTGGCGTTGAGGTCCTTAGGAACATCGATCTGAACTTCAGTCTCGATGGCGCTGGTGCATAACCATGTAGATGGTGTCAGATGTGTTTTTTATAATTCTTTTATTTCACTCCCCCCCCCCCCTCCCCGCCGCCCTTTCATGGGAGGCACGGAAAGAAGTTGCACGTGAGGGACGACACCAAGAAATAAAAAAAACACATGGAGCTAAAAAGAAACCAAGTTTGGTCAGAACCATTACCGTAAATTTATTTCCACAATTTCCTCTACACTTGAGGTGTTAGTCTTTGATGTAGTGGTTCGATGAACATTTTCCGTGTTTTCTAACGTACGATATTATAGAAAACTGAAAAAATAAATAACCATCGTTATATAATCAAAAGGCAACATTAAGAGTATCCAAAGAGTTAATAGTGTAAATGTAAGTAGATGTGTCAGAAAGGAACCTTTTATTTTTGGCTTATGGCTTTACGCCTCGTCGACGTCAAGGTCATTAGAGGCGGGAATGGATAGGAGGGAGGGGGCGGGCATGGAAAGGGGACGAACTCGGCTATGACTTTTTGGAAGAGATCATCACGGCATCCACCTGGAGTAATTGGGGGAAACCACGGATAAACCAAATCTGGATGCCCGGACGAGGATTCGAACCCACGTCCTCCCAAATGCGTGGACAGAGCGTTAACCAAAAGAAACCTCCGCTGTGGCAAAGTGGAGTGGTGTGAGGAGAGCTGCGATTACAAAGTCATTAAGCATCCAGGATTACGTAAACGATGTCAATGTTGAAAAATATTGAAAGCTGTAGTTTTTCCTGTGCAGATTTCTTTTTATTTATAGCCAAATGTAGGTTACTTTCCGAACCACCCTTGTTGCCAATTTGTTTGTTATACTTAGCTTTTTTTGTCCTCAGTCATAACTTTTTAATGTAATCCTCCACTTGTAATTTCCTGTTGGGGTATGCCAACTTTCCTGGTACTTAAAAAAGTGCGAATCTTACTTAAAAAGAAGAAGAAGAAAGAAAGAAACAACTCCACCTTCATCTTGACGCACCTTTTAACAATATAAATCATTGATGTACAACTCCTTTCTTTAATTTCAAATTAAAAACTAATAAATCCTTTTATATTTATACTTTAGCCTAATAATTTTGTTGCTATTTGCTCGTATCGCTGTTTGCTTCAGCCTGCGATACAACACATACATCAACTCAAAATGAAATATGTTACACTGAAACCCATCAACATTCGGTTTAAAATAAAAGCCAGCTGTAAGGTATTACCTCACATCATCCTCCTTTAATGAGCTGATCTCTTCATCTCAACAATACCCATTACAACCTACGCCCTCTGCCATCTCCTTCGTATATTCTGCTCTTTGCCTTCATCTACGGATCCGGCTTCGGGTTTTCCTTCCACTAACAAACTAACCAGTCTCAAAGAATTGAAATTTGACCTCTCCACCTGTCTCTTCTTCCTGGTCGCTGTTCCATGCACCGATACTAGCAATACAATGGAAGCCACTGCGGTGGGCATACCAAAGCACTTTATTTGTCGCCGATACGAGTGCGTCCAACGGATCAGATTTCGGCCATTTTTGTCAGAATTCCGCTTCACAATGGATCGCGCCCATTGAATGAGGAGCGCCATTATCCGTGCAAAGAGCTTATAACAATAACCGGCGCTGTTTACCGCCAGCCACGTAATAAATGTTGTACATTCGTTCTGCAGAATGGACTTTTTAAACAGCCCTTATTGATTCCCGGTATTTATAGCGCATCCAATATGCACAGCCCCTCATTTTTTTTAATAATCCTCGCCATCGCGTGCAGGTATTCCTTGCAAAGAAATGACAAAAATGGGAATTATCTTTCGAAATTGAAAGTTCGCAGGCGAAAAAACGGTGCGTTTGCACTAGCATAGCCAGAGCAGGTAAATTCCATTCCCCCGTCAATTGGTTTCGAAAACATTCAGTTTACGAGGAACCAGATAAACAGGTCCCATTCCGCTATCAAGAAATCCTGTAGAGTATTACAAGCCAATAAAGCAAGCCAAACTAGCAATACTTTTAAGAAAATTTCAAACAAGTAATTTACGTAATCGAAATTTTTTTTTCAGTCACTTCTGCATCACTATTTTAATGAAATCCTCTTTTTTTCCCTCAGATTCAAACTGTCTGAGATTCCTATTAATTTCAATCCTAAAAATTAAGTACATTGGTTTTGGAGAGAGATAAACATTGATTAATTGTAAATATGTATATTTTTCGTATGACTGAATATTGTTTTGATGGGTGGAAATTGTTTAGTTGAGCTGTAACGTAATTGAAAGTAGTATAATCTTTTAAATGTTAACTAAAAGACTCTAATTATGAATGTAGTGTCAATCATAGTGTTTTTGGTATGATTTTTGGCTGTATTAAATTGTTTAAATGTGTGAATCTACTTCCTATTTTGTATTAAATTGTTTAAATTTGTGAGTTTTGTGTTTAAATGTCTGTATCTACTCTCTATTTAAAAATATAGAGTAGATACAGGCATTTAAACACAAAATTCACAAATTTAAAAATATAGAGTAGATACAGGCATTTAAACACAAAATTCACAAATTTAAACAATTTAATACAAAACAGGCAGTAGATACAGGCATTTACACACAAAACTCACAAATTTAAACAATTTAATACAGTTAAAAATCATATCATAAACTCAATGACTTACACAACATTCATAATTAGAGTCTTGAAGAAACATTTTTATTTAAAAATGTTTCTTCAATATTATATAAGGTTTTTTTTCTTTATGCTTCGTCGGCGTCATTAAAGGCGGGAAAGGTTTGGAGTCAAGGAACAGGAAGGAATTTGGTCATGGCGTTTTAGAAGGAAGCAAACCAGCATTCGCCTGGAGTGATTTGGGTAAACCATGGAAAACATTAATGTGGATGCCCGGACGGGGTTTCGAAGTGTCTCAGCTTTTAACCAGAGACACTTTTAACAGTGCTAGTTGGTCGATTTTTTTTTCCCTCGTAGCATTCGGGATTGGAATGCACACCAGAGAGATTAGTTTTGGTGCTGAGCACCCTCTGCTACCCACAATTTTGTGAATTGCAGAGTATATATGTAGATGTAGATGTGTCTGTACTACTCGTAACGTGCTTTAGAATCTTTGGAAGAAGCCGATGCCTTATCCGAATATGTGCTTATGAGGATTTCGGCGGAATAAAAAATTTATCGTATATCGACGGTGTTGTTATTCCAGCATATACCATATCATTGAGAAGTTGTATAAATTAAGGATCATACTTTTGTGAAAGATATAAAACACCTGGCGCGTTGATGAAAAACTTAAGAATCCACCGACCAAATAAATTAACAGCGATCATCTATCTACAATAGCTAATCACCGAGTTGTTTACCATGACTTGCGCGATGGGACTGGTTGATCAGTTACAGCGGCCAACTGACGAAGTGTTTATTAAGACGATGAAACGCATTCGGTCGAAAAGATAATGTATAATCTCTGGGTGGGTCAACACGGGTTGAAGGTAAATGCAAATAAGAGAGAGCTCATTTGATACATAAATAAATATCGGAAGATTGGTTATGATTATAAGATGAATTGCTTGTTGAACACCTGAAAAGTAAATACCTTAGCGTAACGTTTGAAAACAATCTCAACTGGGCAGGACATATTGCACAAGTAATAGGGAAAGGTTTCAAAATCCTTCATTTGTTGGAGAGAGTGATGAGGGGATGTACGAGAGAAGTAAAGGAATCGGGTTACAAAAGTTTGGTCAGACCATTCCTTGAATATGGTAGTGTAATATGGGACCCACATTTTGCGTATCAAACACAGGAGTTGGAGAGGGTGCAAAAAAGAGCTGCTAGATTTGTTTCTGGAAATTATCGCAGAATTCAATCAGTAACAGATATGATAAAAGAGCTGGAACAGGTTTCATTGCAACACAGGCGGATGGTGAAAGGGTCATGGGAGAGTACAAGTCGTATATTGGTGATAAGGCATGGAAAGATATTAGTGTAAAAATTAAAAGTAATGCCTGGAAGGGAAAAGATGACCATGACCACAAGCTGGCACTCGATTTCAGGCTTAAGGGTGTGTGAAGAATTATTTTCGCAGGTAAGGGGATCACGGATGGGAATAAATTAAAAGAGAAATGATGAGTAGTTTACCAAAAACGCTAAAAGAATTTAAAATTGAAATTAATAGCGGGAATAAGTAGACTGAAAAAGGAAAGGGCGAAAAATGTATGGAAATTGGCACCGAAGCAGATGTTCCAAAGTAATTAAAATTTAATTAAATGATAAAACGCCTATAAACGGGTCTTCGGAAGTATCCCTATAAGTGTTAAATATAGTAAAGAAATAGAGCCGTCCTTATCCTTGCGACAGGCGCGCTTCCAAAAGTCAAAATTCAGGGCGCAAGTATCAAAATGATACAGTCGTTAGAAACTGACAATTTTTTTGTACTTAAATGATCCTTATATCTTCCCAGATATAAAAGGTTTAATTTCGAAAGGATCGGTAAATTTGGCATCTCTTGCTCTCGAAAAATTAGCATGGATTGAAGATATGTATTTGTTAGTACACATCACAATTTTATTGGTAGTATCATTATCAATAAAACAGATGTACCAGAAATATTTTTTGCAGGTGCGATGGTACCGGGAAGATGCATCAAAATGTTTTGTTTCCCTCGTCGATCTCTAGTGTTCATTGGGTTTTTATTTCACTTTCATTTATTAGTCACCTTTCCTCTTTTTTTTTCATGAGCAATATAAAATTTTCATGGTTATTAGCATCTTCTTCCTCACTAGATTCTCCAGTTTCAAAATCTCCTTCCCTTTCTTTTATTTGTAAGTACTCACCAGTGTCACTATACTAATCATCTGAAGAATCTGTGGCGTCATGTCTTCTGTCGTCAAATAAAAGAGTATGGACGGCTTGCAAGTCGTCTGGATTGGTCAAATTGTAAATTTTCTTCTCCCCAGAAACCTAAAACTGAAAAAAGGGAAAAACCAATGGTCACTTACACGGAAGGGCGAATGGTGTTTACAAATGGATACATGAAGAAAATGTGATATACTCGAGAATATGTTACTTACCAATAAAATAGTAAAAGGCTGGGTCGAAAAGAAGAAGTAATCTTGAACTAGAGAAAAATCACACTAACTGGCGCAAGTACCAATTTGATACAAAAAAGTTTCTCCAGAGAAAACAAAACACCGGCTGGAGTCGAGAACACCACTGGCAGCTTGACGGGAGGGGAGCCCCACTCAAATTCGCGGAAAACTGTTTCACATGTGTCAAAATCATAGTCGCGCCCGTCGCTGGGATAAGGGGGTAGGTACACCTAACACATACAAATATGTGATAAAGTTGAGATGTTATTTTCTCCAAATCTATTTAAATTTGAGGGTTCAAATTTCATAGCTCCATAGAACTGTTATAGCTAGATATAAAAATTGATTTTTAAAATAAAAATATTGTTTAACAATAGGATAATGTACCATCCAAATTTACAGTGAAAAATATATTGTTGTAAAAGGTTTTAAAGATAAAAGGCATAGTATTTGAAATTTTTTCAGAAATGTTCTTTTAATATTGTAAACTAATATCAAGGCAACAAGTTGAACGTATAATATAACATATTTAACTCTATATTTTTATTAATATTTTTTTGTCAATAAATTAAAATTTTTGCTTTTTTTCCCTTAAACATAAAGGAATATTTTTCATTTGGGAAAAGCTGTATAAACAATAATGGTTCCGACTGTAGTACTTAGTATGTAGAACATGTCCTGGAAATTTGAAAAAGATCTATGCATATGGAAAAAAATTATCTTTAAAACAATTTGATGAATTGCTGTTTTGAGATATTTAAGGTTAAACATTTGGATCACTTTCAAGTGCAGTAAGATTTAAATGGCTGTCAATCGTGCAGGGCATTGCTTAATTACACAATTCCCACACTGTTGAAGATACTGAAATAATTTTTTCACTAAAATGAAGCCAAAACTATAAACTGTTTTTGTGAATAATAAAAAAATATTTTTTTTTAAAACCTGATAAGTGTACCTACCCCCTTAAAGCATATTTGTTTGGAACGTTTGCGGGAGTTTGTATACAACACCGCGCGGGCAGCCATCACCTTCTGTGGTCACGAGATTAACCCAGATCGATCGATAACTCGAACACTGCGATACCTCTCCGCACTTGACAGAGCGTTATGCCGCTATGAGTGTTGGTGCAGGGAACTACACTGATTGAGCGTGGAGTGGTGTCGCGCTACGCAGCTGTCCCGCCCGTGTTTTTCCTCTTTTATCCGCAGCGCGTGTCCAAACAAACACGGCGCGGCGCGGCGCGGCGGCCAGATGACAGCCTCTACCCCACACACTGTGCCACCTCCTGCACCGGGGAGGTGGGTTGCCGCTACACTGAGCACTGTCCTTCATCATGTTACCATACTACTGGGCCCCCTGATAAATGAAATTAACTAGTCCAAGAATCAGATTCACTTTCAAATTTGTTTATTTTCCTATCAGACATCAGACTCCAAAGATACTAGGTGCAAGTGTAAACACAAGCTCCAGCGATTATAACGATCAAACAAATAATACTCACAATACTTTGAAGAACTAAAACTCGTTTCTGCCGATCGTTTATATAGGTTTTACAGAAAATTCCAGCTTCCGACATTCGTTTCTGAAATTCTAGGAATAATTAAACAATTAAAATCATATTAAGACAATCAGAATTAATACAAAATCATTCAAAATCTTTATGAAATGCACAGAAATCAGAATTAAAGATATTTACGCATAAAATCATCCCCATAAATCAGTCAAAACCATGGGCATATGCAGCGAGGGGCAAGGGGGGAGGGACTGCTGCTCCCCCCCCCCCTTAGAAGAAAAATTAAGTTGCCTTCAGTACGCTTCGACGAGTGAAGAACTGGCTCAGGAACACTTTGTGAGAGGAAAGATTGACTGTATTATGCCTGATCAATGTACATCGAAATTTCGTGAAAGTGAACCGAGACATATTGAGAAACAACAGTAACTTTGCTGTAGGCCATGTTCCGCAGTTGTTGCATAAATATTTTTGAATAAAAATCCGTCTTCTAACAACTGTTTTTATTACTAACTTGAATCTACCAAACGCGTTTCGCCCTTCTGCAGTGGGGCATCGTCAGTGGTAAAAATTGTGGTGGTTAGCACATGTCAGTCCGGAACAGCACCTTCCGCATTTTTCTGCACCGAATTTGAGGTAGTTAAAAGTGCAGTTTAACAGCAATTATATAAATAGAGTGAAGTGAACAATATTAAAGGAAATAATGCTAAACTGCAGAAAGAAACAACGGTGCAGAAAAATGCGGAAGGTGCTGTTCCGGACTGACATCTGCTAGCCGCCACAATTTTACCACCGACGATGCCCCACTCTAGAAGGGCGAAACGCGTCTGGTAGATTCAATTTAATAATAAAAACAGTTGTTAGAAGACGGATTTTTATTCAAAAATAATTGAGAAACAAAGTTATTGAATTACGAAGTCTTTCTCGGCGTTGAGAATACAAATAATGCTCTCGGGTGACTAGCCGAGTTATAGAAGTGTTATAATAATTAATATAACACTTCTATAACTCGGCTAGTCACCCGAGAGCATTATTTGTAAAGTTATTGAAAATTTTTCTAAGAATCCGAGACGATTAATGTTTACATAAACTATAACTGAGTTACGATGTTAATTTATTAGATAGTAGGTCCTTAGATTAAGTGGTTGGATTACTATATTAATCAATAATAAAAATAGTTTCCTCAAAAGATTTGAGTTTCATTTTGCAAGAAATCGTCATGTTTCGGTCACCCACCCAACTTCCTGAAAACCAATATGAGTGGTCCCCCCCCCCCCCCCCCCCCCCCCCCCCCCCCCCCCCCCCCCCCCCCCCCCATAGCTCAAATCTTCAAATCTTGCACCCCTCTAGTTCTGATTCTGGATACGCCCTTGGTGCAAAATGTCGCAAATTATTGTATAAACATCGTTACTCACTTCAGTACATAGAATTATAAGATTTTAACTAATGTTTTTTGCATAGCACTGTCCATGGACATATTAAATAGTATTTACATAGTTTCTTTCCATTTATAAAAATTCACAATTAATTACAAGAAAAATATACAAAACAATATTTACTCAATTCCCAGCTTGCTACAAATAATTTTTAAAATACAATTTCATTAAAGGTCTGTGACTTAGAGCCGTTATACTGTGCTACCATTCCGCACTTCGGAGAAATTCAAATGATTTGAAACTATTTTTAATTTTCCTTTATCGTTCAGAATAAAATATTATGAAGCGCTATCACTGTATGTATGTTCGTTGAGCCGAACCAATTCCACATTAAGCCCCCTTACATTTGGCGGCGAGATAAATTTTTCATTCGTTTTGAGTGGGCTTGTTTGCGCTCTTCCGTTCAGTGGGTGCCGCGCCTTTCGGATTGTCCGTGTTTACTTATCCAACTTGTCACTAACTCTTCTGAAACAGATCTCTATCAAAAGCATCGTAAGATTAACAATCAATAGCGAGATTTTTCGTTTTAAGTAGGATGAAAAGACAACCGGTTCATTTATAACTTGTTGAACATGTTTCGTGCAGTTAAATATGTACGGTATTAATTCAACCATTAATTCGAGTAGTCGTTTAAAATGCATCATGTTACCCGTGCGGTATTATGCATCCATTAAAAAATTCGACGGCCAAAACTCCCATTAATAAACAAACAGTGCAGTATGTGATTATTGCAGGCTATTTCATCCACAGTTGCTTGTTAAACTTAAAATTATTATTTAATAAATACGATAATACAACTTTTGTTGGTTATTATTTATTTCACGGACGCGTTTCGCCTCTCGTCGAGGTATCTTCATCGTACACTTTTCTGTAATATGTGATTAGTTTTAGCTTTTAAACATAATGGGTTTTTTATTTTATTTTTTTCATATAAAGAAACAATTCTTAAATATAGAACCATAATGTTACTTATATTTACATATCAATTTTGAAACTATCATGCAGATATTTTTGTTTACATGGGTATAACAAGGTAGGATTCATATTGTTACTTACATTTCAGTTTTGACATGTGGTTGTTGGTCATTTGTGCCCTCAACCAGCATTGCCATATTGCACTTATTTACATAATTTGGATATAGTTCGGATCTTATGACTCCCGTGGTACTCAATTTTGAAGTAGAGATTTGGTTGACAACTACGTGCATCAAGGGTTGGAATAAGTTACCAAGAGAAATGACGAATAATTTACCAAAAACGTCGAAAGAATTTATCTTGCTATCATCAGTCTTTTGGCCGTTTTGATGCAATCTTCCATCCCTTCCTATCTTGTGCTACTAACCCCTTCATATCTACATATCCCTTACAACCCACGTCCTGAATTATCTGCTTCATATATTATAATCTCTGTCTTCCTCTACAGTTGTTACCTTCGACTGTTCCCTCCACCATCAAATTAACCAATCCAGCATGTCTCAAAATATGACCTACCAGCCTGTCTCTTCTTTCTGTAAGCTTCTTCCAAAAACGTCTTTCCTCACCCATTATTTCCAAAACTCGTTCATTTCGTACTTTGTCTGTCCGCTTAACTTTCAGCATTCTTCTATAACACCACATTTCAAATGCTACAATTTTATTTCTTTCTGGTTTTCCTAAAGTCCATGTTTTGCTATTGTAAAGTACTGTGCTCCATACATTGAGTTTTAAAAAGTTATTTCTAATCCTTAGATCAATATTTGAAACTAAAAGATTTCTCTTTTTCATGAAGGCTCTTTTTGCTAGTGCAATTCCGCTTTTCACATTATTCCTGCTTTGGCCATCGGTTGTAATTTTGCTTCCCAAGTAGAGAATATAAAGTTGAAATTTGTAGAGGGAAAATTAACGTGGGTGCAGGAAAGGGGGGAAATGTGTGTGTAGGGAAATTGACACCAGATCGTGCGCTCCATTGCAATTAAAATTAAATTATATTAAATTGTGCTTCAAAATTTACTAATAAGTTATTGATTATAAGAAATTTGAATTTGACTGATTCGTATTTCATAATATGTGAAACGTTTTTTGTTTCTACGTGCCTTGTTACTATGTAGAAGTCTATTACCTACTAAAATTATAGAGAAGTTAATTTTTGTTTTTGTAAAGCCATCGTGCTTTTGTAAATTCAAGTTTCATTGCTAATAAATGATTATTCTGTAAGGAAATATGTTACTAAAATTACAGTAAAAAATGATTCTTACATATTTTGGTATGTTTCTAATTAGCATCCCGAATTCCTGGATTTTCTGTGCACAATCCCGAAATTTCTAGTCCCATGCAACACCTCCATATTCAAGCAATAGCCTGACCATGGTTTCGTAACTCATGTAACATTACTCTGTTTTTTTGGTTTCAGGTAAGCGTGTCTACTTCCAGGATGCCGTATGGAGTGTCCGCTGAAGGGTGAGCTGCTCATTCATTTTCAGTGGCATGCCAGGAAACCTTTCCTCTGCGCATTACAACCTGTATGTAATCTAAACATAGGTCCATCATCGAATACTACACAAGAATAAGCCGATGATTAAACCAAAAGTGTTGAAAACAAGGCGAACAGGGATAAATTATCGATGGAAGTGTTGAATAGATTATCTCTGAAAGTAAAAATAAAAATTAAAGTAACGGGAAAGTAGGTGCATACGCAAGATTTCCACCGAGACATAAGCCCTACTGCGATTAATAGTTATTCGCCTGTGTAAAACATGTTATTTACAAACTCGTTTCGCCTTACGGTCTACTACATCTTCAGTCGGTATAAATTATGTTCTGTCAGTGCTCACCGTTCTCAGGGCGCGTCGTCAGCTGGAGCACTCGCTGTGTTTGTGCAGGTGCCACTGGGTTCTATTCGCTCCGTGCCACTCGCACAGTTTGTATCCACTACTGGCAGCAGGACATCTTTCGCAGCTTACACAAATACGAGATTTCCACTCAAATTGTTTATGCCTGAATGATGATTCTGAACGTAGTGACCCTTCAGTTCACTACCCAGGGTAATATTAAGTATTGTATATTGTGAAGACTCTGTTTTACTTGAAAACAATCATTTTTCGCGACACGTCCAGATCTTCCAATTTCCACTAACATACCGAAGATTTTATTCTAATCTGTTTTATTAAAGACGCTGTTACTGTCTGCTCTAATTATATTAACTGGATGAGGTTTGCAACTTTCTCATACGCTTTTTTTCTTTCCTTTCTTTTTTTTTATTTTATTTATTTAATTTTGCTTCTTGCTTCACGCTTCGTCGACGTATAGGGCCTCAGAGGCAGGTAAGAATTGAGTACAATGAATTTAGCCAAAGCCTTTTGAATGGACTTATTAATTTAAAAAAAGGTCTCAAATAAAATCTTGAAAATTGATCTCGTATATAGCCGTTTACACAAGTAGAATTTAATAATATTTAAGTTGGTGCTTCCCTTTTCATCAATACTCAAATGCTTCTGCTTCTTGCATTACAGTGTTTATGTATCACAATGCACATTCTCCGTAGTTTCAACAATTTATACATTCACTTCATAAAATAACAGTACATATTAATGTCCTTCTTGTTAACGTTGATTATGAATAATACTGGTCTTATTAGTTTCTATGTAACAGGTATTCCATTTCATTTCAATCATTTCAACAATCTCATACACTCTCTGGCTCGACATTCAGTGATCATTAATGTTATTCATTGACCGAAGACAAAACAGCTTCCCTACCCAAAGAAAAAGCGAACCAGTTGTACAAGAATTATTCACATTCAGTTTAAATATCAACCAAATATAAGGTACTACCTTATAAGCTATCCCGGAATTCAACTGGAGTGATTTGGGGAAGCCATGGAAAACCCAAATCTGGATGGCCGGACGCGGATTTGAACCCTGTTATTCCCGAATACGAGGCCAGAACGTTAATCGTTCTCCCATTACGCTCGGTGTTCACCGTTTTGTTTCCTACTGTTTCGCCATATTAAGTAGCTGTTGATTCAGCTGGTGATTATTACTAAACTAAACGCAATGCGGTTACTGTACTATGTTACGGACATAGGTGGACACAGTTAACCGAAAAATTAACTTCGTTAATCGTTAATCCGCTACTTAAAAAATTAACTTTGATAATCGTTAAATTTTTGCAAATTTAACGCAAGTTAAAGTTAACCGGTAAAAGCTAACCATCCAAAAGTGGAACTGATGTTTATGTATGCAATAGGTATTACTGCAAGCAGTACCAAGGTGCTATGTACCGTGATGTGAATCAATAATACATGTACCTAATGTCGTTTTGGAAATTGAGTTTTTACTGGGGTTCATCGTTTTAACCAGCTTCTCAAAGTATCGGATTCTTCAACATGTAGTGCAATGATGTTGGGAACGAAAAGGTTTGCAACACATCGTCCACACCAGCTTGGAATACGATGGTTCCGGTAGCTTCGATACCAAATTTTTATCGACGTAAACTTTTATTAGCAGATAGAGATGAAAACAAATCAATTCTGCTGGTATCTACATCAGAAGAAGCCACATCACTTGATGAAGGCTTTGAATTATCTTTCTTGTTTTCCCACGAGTTGGCTCTGTTTTTACTTTTTATTCAAACTGTTCATATTTGGATATATGCATCGTCTTCATATGTTGTTTAAGATTATTAAGGCTAGACGTGACCCTTGATTGTAGAAAGTTTAGGCAAACACAGTTTGCATTCATAAATCAACTGTTCTCCCAGTCTTGATTTAAATGCAACAAACGCTCCTAAATGTGGTCGAGTATTTTTAATAGAGTTCTTGCTATTGTTAGCGTTGCTGCTTTCACTAACGGATTGAAGAGGTTCAGTTTCAATGACGTAATCATGTAACGAATGTCAGTTAAAATTGCTGCACTAACGAACACCAAACCAATACAAACTAAAAAGTGACATTATCTTGGCAGAAAAAAAAGTTAGATCATAAAGATGCCAAAATCAATCACCGATCGAAGTAGAAACGAGTAGTGAGCTTCAGTTTGAATGTGTAGAATAGAAACGTTCCAAAACCCACGCCATGCCTAGTATATCAATTGTATATGTATCACACTCGCTCTTCGTATTACCTTATTCGTTCACTATCCGACTCGTCAAACGTACGACCGTGGCATGGCGTGAAATTCAAACGAACCAAACGACGTCGACTACCAATGTAACGGACTAAAGTTAACGGTAGTTCAATTTAACGGAAGTTAAGAAGACTGTTAACGATTTTAAAAGTTAAATTTTGGCAATTTTGTTAAGTTCGTTAGTTAACGATTAACGGACTGTGGTTACGGATATGGTCCCCCGTCTAGAATAGTCCCCGGTTTGTATAGAGGTTAAGGTACGTAACTGCCTATTTTGTCCACAGTATGCCCTTGCGACTTACGAATTGCGGTGAAAAATTGTAACTTGACAGGGAAGTGTTTTTACACCAGTTGAAGAATCACTAAAAAAAAAAAAAAAAAAAAAAAATGGTGTCGTAGAGAGAGGATGGTAGGCTCGCAGACTGGATGTCGCATGGAGGTCACGTGCCAGCCGGTTCTGGTCCGAATCTCGCCATTCTGCACGACTGCGCTTGCGCGGAAATCGGGGGCAATTTTTGCCAATGCCGGACGTTTTCGCCAGATATTGGGTGTGGCCGTTATCGGACAGGGGCCTAACTGTACTGCAGACAAGGCCCAAGGCCGAACAGGGTGAAGACAACGGAAAAGGCTCCAGCAATACAGACCAGCCTGGTGTCAAGGAAAACACAAATTAGTTCAGGGCTTAGTGTAATGCTTTGGCATCAATTTACTTATCTTATAAACTTGTTATTGGAGGGAACAGTCGAAGGTAAGAACTATAGAGGAGGAAGACAGATTAGAATATATGAGGCAAATAACAGAGGACGTGGTTTGTAAAGGGTGTGTAGAGATGAAGAAGTTAAGAGGTTAGCACAAGATAGGAAGAGCTGGAGGATTGCATCACACCAGTCCAAAGAAAAATGGCAGCAAAAAAAAAAAAAGTTTTGTCTTGCTTCGGTATATATTTAGTCCAAAATCATCCTTCAGTATTTTGTTCATGACAGTAACTTCTCAGTACCCTCAACCTGTTCTGCTAACAAGACAATGTCCTCAGCAAATTGTAGCATAATTAATTACAATAATTTATAGTAATTCTCGGTCCCAGCAGATCACAAAACATCGTAGGCCTCCTAAATTTAGTTTGAAAAAACCTGTCACTGACTTTCTTTATAAAACTATCTTTTGCGTCCTTCCCTTCGACTGGTGGTCACATTATCGACTTTTCGTACATCCTTCTTACTGCTGGTGGTTCTTCACTTTCATTATTCTTGGTCACTTGCAGAGATGTGACTTATTTGAGATACAAATATTTGAAATACACATACAAGATATGAAATACGTATTTTCATCTTGTATTTGAAATAATCTTGTATCTTGTATTTACATACTTTTTCTTGGTATCTTTGTATTTTGGAAATACTATGTCGACATTTTTTTTTACTTAACGGCATCATCAAGAAGAAGGCGACAACGAAACGCGTTCGTAAAATTCATTAACCTATACTAAAGGACAAGATTGTATGGTCTAGTTACATTTGCCTGCTTTCATTGTGGCGAACTGTGAAAACTATAAACAAACACCCACCCACCTGTCTACTGTCTATTGTCTTTTCTCCACGGCAATTCTTATCGTGTCAAATTATGTTTGGTGCTACGAAGTCGAATTATTATTATTATCCTGATTGAAACACAGAAAATTAATAGATATGAAAAAAAAAAGACATAAGCTTTAAAGAGCAATGGAGAGGACATAAAAGAAAAAACGAATCTTCTTATATGTTTTTAGTGGACTCTGATTCCTTTATTGATAATGCCACGAGTGGTGACAGCACAGAATCAACTAGCAGCATCGCTGACTTAAGAATACTTCAATACCTATGTAATAAGGACAACCTCCCAAAATTTGTAAATGTTTATCTAACAATAAAAAAAAGCTTTTAAACTATAGCACCTATTTGTCGAGTTCCACCCCTGTGCATCGAATGACGAACAGACATGTTTCAAAAAAAAAGTTAAATAAAATGTATTTTATCTTGAAAAAGTATTTGGAAAATACCTTTTTTGTGTCTTGTGTTTCCAAAAGTATATTGTATCTGATACCTCAAATCCATTACTGAAATGCATTTTGTATCTTGTATTTCAGATACTTTTTGTAAGGTATCTTGCACATATCTGGTCACTTGGTACCTTTTCTTAAATCCAATATGATGTCAATTTTCTTACATTAATTTTCTTGTTACAATAGTAAGCACACCACCATAATCGGTTTATTGCATCTGTTATGAGGTATCCTTTTTACAATTAGTTCACTTTTCTTGCTAACCCTAGGGTACGCAGGTTTGGTCTCACTTAATTTAATTTGTTCCACGCTTATTGAAAGTCACCCTCGATGAACTTACTATGTGCTACAGAGTTACTGTTGACGTGTGGGGCGTAACGCCTTGCTCCGGGTCTTCTCTGCCTCCTGAAGGAAGCCAGCGGAGTACCACCCGATCCAAACTTTTCCGGGAAGTGTTATCTTCTTCGGGGCCCACAAGCCGTCTCGCAGGGACCCGAGCGCTCGCAATTTGCCCCGCGCTTTGCCGAGATATTTGCATTAAATTTAATATTAAACCTCTTCGGAATTTATTTAGCAGAATTTATTTCGCGGCGCGAGATTAGTTAGGAAGGGAACTTGCGACTTAATGGGTCTCGTCTGCTGCATGTTTAACGTGACCGAGAGCTAGATTGCGTCATAAAGTCCCCATTAAAAGGGAAAGGTATTTTCTGTGTACGCCAGCGGAAGCAAATTTTCTCGAAAGAGGCTACCGGCCATTAAGGA
>JARYHS010008075.1:171481297-171578772 GCA_031002005.1 Vandiemenella viatica
GCAAGTGTGACCACAATCGGACAGACAGAAATATAAAAGTTAGACTATAGCGCCGCGTATCGGAATGAAACGTAACAAAACTTTATAGCTCACGTCAGTAACATATGGTGTTAATACTGCCTGAATATGCCAAGTGTTTTGTCGGTGATGATACTGTTTACTCATTCATATGGTTTTATACGTATATGAAGAAGATATACTGTAAATTATTACTTAAAGCTGATCTACCCACCTTCGTTGTTTGCATTGCTTCCTAACACTAACAATCCTAATTCTAACTATCCCTAGCATCCATTCAAACCGCTTATTAAATGATTTTTCATATGTTTTTGATGCCAGAATTGGTAGCAATATCAAATGACAAAAGTCATGTATAATTGTAATAATATTCGATTCTTGGCTCTCAGCCAACGTGAACGATGCTAATTCTTCAGGCGCTCTATTCAATTCTGGTAAGACAACTTTTCCACCTGCACAAATTTCACTAATAATATTATTTATTAACACTTACGATATGACTTTAGCGGTACCGACCGAAGGCCACAACAAATATGAATTCTCGCACACTTTTTCCGTTTTACTATTTTTAGTGCTCTTATTTAATAATTTATAACCTCAAAATTGACACCAACCGCATTAGTATTTTATTCAGCATTCACTAAACAGAAAAACCTATCACAAATCTCACATGTTCAAAACACCCATAAGCGTAATCTCTGGTCCAGAGACCGTAACTGTTATCATACAACTACCGCTTTCGAAAATATTTCCTTTAGATCCTGATCTCCGGATATACTTTCTTTGGTAATTAATAATTCTTATTTTCTCATCTCAGTTAAAAAATAATTCCAGACATTAGCTCAACTTTATTATAATAGACTATAAATTCGAACCAGAGATATTCAATATCATTATCTTTGCTTCTTTGTTCCGTGCCTTTGCTTGTTAATCGAGGTCACCGTAAATTAATTGTAAATATAGGAATTATACTTTGGTGCCACATATCGGAAGGAATTATTGTTACGTAGAGAAATTGTCCCCTAGAGGTTAGCTCCGTCACGTTTGATAGTATTAATAAAAATTCTGTAATCTTTTTGTTTACATTTCTAATATTGGATGTTGTTTAACAATGACGTATTGTTTAGTTTCGAAGTGACGCATTTTCAATGTCTTGCGTGTGGTTCTCGAGTGTTTCATTGTCTTCCACAAGCAGCCATTTGGCGCACAACCAGTTTATTTGTTTGCTAGTTTACTAGCAGTACCGCAAGTCCGCTCGTTACTTTCACATTGTGCCGACAACTCAGCTATGACGCTATTATTCCTAATTACAATTCTTCACAATAATTCCGAACTAGTATTGATATATTCCGAGACCAACTGTTCGATGGACACGGGTTTCAATGATATAATATGATAGCAAATACCAAAACGCTGACTCTCTGATTATTTAAAAAGAGCATTTCTGGTGCTTAAAAATTTTTCATATTCCTTTTCTATTATAGGATAAAAATCAACTGCCGCGGCGGTATTTCTACACACTAGTTGCATGAGACTCGTATTGAAACTCCGACGTGTGTTTAATACTGCCAACAGTGATGTGACCTGTAGTATGTCTGCTGTTATTGCGGTGTGCCGGACTCTTAATTACCGTTTCGCGTGGGTGTCACCGCACGTGGGCCAGACTCGTTAGTGGCTGATTCTTTATGAGCGAAAACAGAGACCCGAGCGTGTGTCATAATTAACGACTCGCGCTTCTGCTTCCAGATTACTTTGACGCGTTAAAACATAACACGGTCGCCATACTGTGCTAGTTTGGTAGCCCGCAATTTGGCTGAGAGACAGTGGGGTCATTTCGAAATGTTTCAAAAGACGCAATGCGGTGTTTTAATGCATCAAAAAAGCCGTACAAATGAAAGTGGAGCCTGTCTCAGTTTGGTCATGAGGATGGAGGCGAGCTTTAGGGCGCGTCGACGTCGAGGCCATTAGCGCCAATTAGGTCTCCGTACTATAATGACCTCTCGAACCGACGGCATATTAATAACATTTATTATTTCAATGTCCAGTGGATAGAGCTTATCAAATATTTTAGTGTGTTATTATTTCAGCGGATAATGAGGTGATCCAACAAGTGTCTGAAACGCGATGTCTGATCTTTTTCTCTTCGTGACGAGCTGAGACGAGAATCACGTGCAGCATATTGGCCTACTTCGCATCTTCGAAGGGTGGTTAAATAATCACAACACAAATGGGTAGAAATATTTCTTTAATACCTCATAATTTGGCGACTCGTCGACAGGGTGAATCCAATTTAACACCTCACATGGGAGAAACTGGTTTTTAGGATATACATGTTAACAGAAATGGACTAAAATTGTCTGCCTCTCGTTTTTATTTTTCGATAAAAGAAATTGTAAATAAAACTAACTCTCGATACCACACACGCTGGAGTAGAAAAAAAATCAGTTTCCCTGAAAAACAATTTTATAAAATTTGAAATCTTGTGTGCAGATGAATCTCTGCAGTAATTCCAATCTTCCTCTATCTTGTCGTTTATAGTATGTATTTTCAACTTCCTCTTATTGTCTTGTTTCTTATTATATCTATACTTGTGCATCCATTTACAGATCTTAGGAACTTCATCTCCACTTTGTATGTGGATTTTATCTTTGATCTTCATTTGTCAATGACCTAGTTCCATAGAGAAATACAGAAACTGGCAACACTTAATAAAATTTACCTCCGTATTTCTGAGCGTATAATTTCCTACGTCTTATATCATTCCATACATCATCTATACTAGCTTACTTTATTATTAATATCTTTGTTACAATGTATGTGATGTCACAACCAAGTCATAAATTCTAACTCTTTCAATTCGTTTGTCATTGACCTCTATGTTTGCTCTAACAGGCTCGACCCCAGGAAACTATTATTCTTATTTTGTAGATATCTTGTAATAAAATATATAATTTGTGGAGGTCTCTTTGTAATCCATAGTCAGTATCGTCGATTATCAGTAGATTTCAGCAAATAAAACTTTTTTTTTTATCTCAAGCTTAAGAAGAAATAAATTTAAAAGAAAGCTCGTGCGCTTAATTCCTCATACTTTGTGCTGCATATATTTTATGAAGCAGCTCTACTACTAGAATAACGTGCAGAGGATTTGGAAAACATTCCACACTCTCTGTAAGCGTTTCATACACTCACAGATATAATGAAAATCAGTTTACGTATGGCATTAAAAGATTACCGCATTAAATCAGTTAAGTTTTAGCAATGCATTGTATAAAAAGAGAGATCAACTACAGCACTAGCGAGGGCTACGTATAACATTCGGCGCCTTGTTTCCGCTTTCAGTTTTAGTGGAATTAATGGATTAGTCCATATTTATGCTACGGCTTAATTTCGAATTGTGCTTCGGAATATAGGTACTTCACTGTTTTGGCTGATAAACAATAACAGCCTAGCCTAGTAGTTTGACGACTGCTCCATACATACAGTACCTCACGTTTGTCAACACCAGCTATAGTTTTTATTAAATTTCAACATTTCACATACTCTGCTACCTTGTTAACCAAATAAACCCGTTGCTTTCTACAATTTCCACCTTTCTTAATAATTTGTCACAAATCTTCGTACAAATAACGAGTCTGATTTCAGTCTTTGTACAGGGTTTTGTAGGTGCCTACATTTCTAGTATTCTGCATCAAAGTAATGACATACGTAAAGCATTGACTATAGTGTGTAGAAACATCTTCCCACCGTCAAAACGCCGAACTAATTCCTGCATCAAACACTGGTCTCTTTGCGTCCTGGTGACGGAACAGATTTTAATCACCAGGACTTTATCGGAGGTGTAGGAGAGACAGAAGTACATAATTCAAAATCACCAGATTCAGCGCAAAAGTCCTGGGTTAAGTCCCAAACCTCTCCGCAATGCGTATGGAGCGAGGGAGTACATCACATGATGGCGAATCGTCCGAGGAATGGGAACGTAAAACCAGGTGGCCCTTAATGGTGTATGTATACAATAATTTGTAATATTCCTAAAAAAAAATATGTAATAACACACATGTAAACAAAAATTCACAGCCACTGATGATGCCCACACCATAAGGGCGAAACGCGTTAGGAAATAAATGAAAATAAATCAACAGTTGTTTTTAGAAGGAAATTATATTAAAATCTAATGATCAACAACTGAGGGAGATCGCCTACAACCAGATTTGTAAAAATGTATAGGACTAGGTTTCCTTACAAGGAGAAGACATGAAAGGCGGAAAGGACTGAGAGCAAGGAACGGGAAGGAATTCTGCCATTGCCTTTAGAGGAAACCATCGTGGCACACGGCTGGAGTGATTTGGGGAAACCTTGGAGTACCCAATCTGGATGCCCGGAAGGGTTCGAACCGGCGTTCTCCCGGTTGCGAGGCCAGAGCGTTGCCGTCAGCTGCCACGCCCGAACAGGGTAGCTTCGGAGTCCACATCGCTCTTGACTGCATAACCGAACACGGGAAACGTAGCAGACAGTGGGACCTACTTGTAATTCAGAGCACAGTAGTTTTCTTGGTAGGTGGCTTCCGAATATTCCACCCTAAAACTGGACTCGAACTGGGGTCCTTTGAAACTCCAGTTATATCGTTCTTCTGAGTCAAGTTTCTAGATCCACCTGAAACTGGCAGATATCGCTCCGAAAAGAAAGGACTATTGAGACATCTACATCTATACTCTGCAGTTACTAAACCATGGATGGCAGAGGGTGACTTGCACCAACACTAAACTTTACTCTATCCATTCCAATCGCGAATAACACGAGGGAATAAGAGTTCTATAACGATCAATATTGGACCTAATTTGTCTAATCTTATCTCTCTTCCTATCATTGCCACCCAAATAGGTTGGTGGTTGAAGTATTCATCACACTCGGAAATGATAAGTTGTCAAGAAATTCAAACGGAACCTGCATCGTCTATATGCCAGACGATCCCAGCCCAATCTGCGTATAAATTTTGTCATGCTTTCGCAAGGACAGTGACAAGCAGTCATGAATCGAGTGGCTTTTCTCTGTAGCTCCTCTTTACTGTCAATTCCACGATACGGATCCCAAACGGCATCTTCCTGCAATCAAGTGATCTCTGGACGCCTGTCTTGCATTGGATCTTCACAGTTCCTCGATGTCAATGTCATTATAGCTGACAATAAACCGGAAGCAGTTATGCCACCGCCTATTGAAAAAACATCCCGGCATTCACTTGAAGAGATTTAATTAAATGTTGTAGCCCTAAGTTGATATGGGTTCTTCCGAATTCGTGACCTGAATATTACCGTTTATCATCCGGGCCGGGTGTGCAATGCAGATGCATTCGGTTTATTTCCAGCATATAGTGTTGCGTAGTTGCATAATTTTTTTTTCTTTTTTCTTTTACTGTGGATTTACGCCTCGTCGGCGGCTAAGGTCATTAGGGGAGGGATGGGACTGGGGACAAGGAACGGGAAGGAATTCGGCCATGGCCTTTTTGAAGGAATCATCCCGGCATTCACCTGAGTGATTTCGGAAACCATGGAAAACCCAAATCTGGATGCCCGTACGGGGTTCGAACCCGCGTCCTGCCGAATGCGAGGCCAGAACGTTAACCGTTACACACCACGCTCGGTATTTGCATAACTACATATCTTAATCACAAGTTATCTTCCCAGCAACATTTCTGCACATAATGTTACACATAGTGAGCTGTTCAGCTGGTTCAAACGTTCCGCCAGGACTGAAGTGGTTGTCTTTTTGTTTCCAGGTGTCAGCGTGGTTGGACTGGTTCCTCCGACACGGGTTGGGTTCATTTGAATGTGAAATGTGTTCCGACCGCCGCGGTTTGTCCGTTTAAACCGAAACCACACGCTAGGCGAGACGTCTGTCGCATTCGCTTCGTGCGGTCGGAGCGACTCCACACAACTCGTTTCACTCTCCACTCGGCGTCCTGCTATTCGTTACCTCTTAACAGTAGAGCAGATTTCATCAAATTTACCTCCTTAACTGGCGGCTTTATTTTCTTAATGAAGAAACTTTCAGGTAAAAACGATAATTATCATCACACATCAGTTCATGATTGTTTGCGAAATGTGTCCCCTTTAGATAAGGGCAGTGGGTTCTCACAGCTTTCAAGCCGTATTCCCACAGGATTGGCGAAGGTAGAGCTCCGCATTCGATTTTCTTACCCGTAGGCACTACAGTCAGGGCCGGCGCTAGAATTTCGGACCCGGGGAAAATGGGCGAATTTTTTTTTTTTTTTAGCTCTACAATCTGGCCGGGTGACAATGGAGCATTTGGCTTCATGGCCTGAGGGCCCCTACAGTCGGTGATCGGGGCCCCCCATCAGCCGGCGGGTCCGGGTACTTTTGCCCCCCCCCCCCCTAGCTCCGGCCCTGACTACAGTGGATGTGCCGTGGTCGGCGACATGGTCCGGGGCCTTTTTGTTTATCTTCCCGCACAGTTTTCTCCACGATACTCGTTTGATAGCACGTTGGGTGAGCCTGGGGAGTCGCTCCGGACGTTCAGCTTCAAGGAAAACTCCTCTGCTTCGTCGGGAATCGAACACCGGACGTATGGGCCACAGCCAGATGCTCCACCGCCTGAGCTGCCCGTATCTCCTACAATGCTTCTGATATTTGTGTTTTTACTAGTTTTATAAAGTATAGTGTGGCTGGCCTTTATATCCCCGAAGGATTCGGTCGCCTGCTGACAGTCTTTTCTCTTCGCCGCCCATGCGCCTTTCGTCATGTTTACCCTAATCCAAACCTACCGAGCGCGGTGGGTGAATGGTTAACGTTCTGGTCTCGTATCCGGGAGGACGCGAGCTCGAATCCACGTCCGGGCATCCAGATTTGGGTTTTCCATGGTTTCCCCAAATTACTGCAGGCGAATGATGGGATACTTCCTTCAAAAAGGCCGTGGCCGAATTCCTTCCCGTTCCTTATCCCCAGTCCCATCGCGCCTCTAATGACCTTAGCCGAAGATGAGGCGTAATGTAACCGGGCAATCCTCTCCGGTAAAGGGGACATAAACTTTAACGTGAAATCCGAACCGTGGAAGCATTCTGTCGTACTTAACATTAAATGGTTAGCTGTGCCAGAGGTAAAGGTCCGGTTAAGGGCCTTTGAAAATCCGCAGAGACAGGGATTCGAACCGGAGAACTTCGACCTCCGTTGAGACGCCTTAACCACTCATCCACCAGACAGATCCTAGTGTCATTCTTATTTATGTAATTTTACTTGGGGAGAAGTGGAAGTAGAAACATGATAGCTTATTAGGACCACAGCTGTTCACATTATAATGAATAATTGAGTTGTCAGTTTTACAGTAGTGGTCAGTTCGTTTGTAGATGACGTTTTGTTGTATAACGGGATTAAAATTAGAATGTGAACAGTTGTAGTCGGATATGAACTAGATCTGCTTGGAATGAAGATAAATAACAAAACTAGTGTGCTTATTAGGAAGATATATGGGGAAATAAACGTGCGATTACAAGAGGGAGAGATATTACATTGAAGGCATAAAGTGTACTAATTTGTTGGTAATAAATTCAATTACTCAGACAATTTGGCAGAAATCAGGGAAAGGTTTCACAATTCTGCATCTTTTGAAGACGGCGAAGAGAGGATATATCAGGAATTGGGTTACAAAGCCTTGGTCATACCATTGTTTGAGTTGGGTTCTATAGGACCCATATTACGTGTGGCAGATAAAACATTTGGAAGGAGTTCAGTGGAGGAAACTAGGTTCTTTTTGCAAGATTTGTCGTAGGAAACAACAAGTGACTGATAATGATAAAGCAGCTTGGTAGGGAGTCATTGGAATAAGGGAATGCTAGTGTCGTTCAGGGCATATGGTGGAGGGATACTGGAGGAAGAATTAGTGTGACATGTGAAAGCGAACTGATGGCGATGACAGTAAATCGGGACTTGAATTCTGACATAAGCGAAATGTAATATTTTCGTTTCTACTTGAGGAAATCATGGAGAGGGATAAATTAGAGAGTGGGGTGGAGAACAATCTATTTCAACACTGAACGAATGTAATTAAAAAATTCGCGTGATGCAAAGTAGGTTTAGTAGTAACTGCCGTAGGGCCGTGAGTTCCATTTCAATTAAAAATTCTTCAATAATTCAATTATGTACTTCGCATCTTCCTGCACGACTATAATGCTACTATTATCAGTGAGTATGTTTAACAGTATTGCTTCTGTTTACAAACCTGTATCATCTTTGGAGCCGCGTCGATTTATTAAAACCTAACGTTTCTGCCATCGTGCTGTGGCTTTCTTCAGAGGACACGATGGCAGAAACGTTAGGTTTTAATAAATCGACGCGGCTGCACCCGGAGAACAAAGATAATACATACAGTGACCGCCGAAGCTTTCGTTATCAACCTCAACTATTGTTGCAAATACATACCAAGTTCAATTCTGGTGTGACAGAATTTTGGGTGCTACAAGCAAGCTTCACGCTACACGAAACATATTCTGAAAGCAATGTGTACAGTTAAAAAGTATCCCGTTTAAGCGTTAGGTCATAATTTTTTGAATTATAGGTGATGTTGATGTGTTTTTTTTTTAGTATGGTCGATGACGAGGTAATTAGAGTCGGGAAAGGACTGGGGGCAGGGAACGGAAAGGAATTTAGCCATGGCCTTCTGGAGGATTCATGCCAGCATTTGCCTGGAGTGATACTGGAACACTGTTGGATAGCGAAATCTGGATGCCCGTACGGGTATTCGAACCCACCTCCTCCCAAATGCGTGGCCAGAGCGTTGCCACACACCCACTCCTTGCGATGAATTTAATGGTGACGAGGCAGACCCACTCTGTATTCTGTATGCTTTGTGTATGAACGTGTACGTTAAATAAATTTTGCTGGAGTGAAGCAATGAGCTGCTCTTGTAGTTGTCCGAACTTTGGTGTTTGCCAAACGAACCCCGTTAACGAATTAGCCCCGTGCTGTGTGTAGCCAGTTACGGAGCTCTCCTCTCTAGCCCTGAGAGTCGCTGTAGCTATTTACTCCCGCATTACGCAGAGCAGAAAAATTGACATGCTGACTCTCGGTAGAGCTTATTTATTTTAGCGTCGCCGGCCGGGGACGAGTCAGAAGCAGACCTGGTCGTCCCTCGGGAGTCGTATCGTCTCGTAAACGCACTTGACTGCTGCTAGAGTAGTGACGTCACTCCCTCCGGACCTGACCATTAATGTCGCAGTTTGAGCATTTTGATAAGCAACTATCTGATCGCCGCTACATTTCCATCCTTTTTCAGTCACAGAAATCAACCCAGCTGTTGTAAACTGAAATCACCACGGTAAGATAGGTATGCTGGTTGTCAGCATGCTTCGAAGACGGAATTTCTATTCCCGGGTATTCCGCCTCCGTCTGCGAAACTTATTTAAATGTGGGGCTCTTAAGTGTTGTTATCTGTCTGCGAGACCTGTAATTTGATTTCTGTATGAACCTTGGCGACCTATTGTCCTTGCAGTTTGCCTTCATAACTTGGTTCAGGAGGTATGCAGAGCACATATAGGCGTGATTAAGCTCACTAAGAAGGTCATTACATTTTTCTGCATTAGGAAATTATTTATCAGTCGATAAGATTCATTTTTTTAATTGTTACACCCATTTGACATTGGTCTTGTTTTAGAGGCAGTAAGAAATGAGGTAGCCGCGAGACATATGTAGGCTACCATAAGATAGTCGAGTCTCCGAAACGTACATTTCAGAAAACAACTTCTTTGCTTAACAAGAACAATACCTTTATTTCGGCCGCTTCAATTCGAGTCCTAATGTATCTGAGTAGTTGTTAGGAGTTGTTGGAGAGGAACGGTTTGTTTTTTGTCGGATTTAGCAGCACAGACAGCGCTTTCCGCGCCATTACACGTCCCGGAATGAGCTGTGTTCTCTTTGTTCGACTCCGAGACGAATTCTGACCGCTGTCATCTCCGCTTCCGCACTCTGTCGGCCAAGTCCGGTGCTGAGGAAAACCACCAATAAATTCTAGTCATGTTGACACAATAATTACAGTGATACACAAATTATAAACAGAGAAATTCTAATGTAAATCAAGTTGACGACAAAACAGGATAAAATGTTCGAAATGGAATTTTACATTCGTTAAAAAAAAAATGTATGTCATTTCATTATAGTTGAGAATATTTTTTAGTGAGAACATCTATACCAGGGGTGGCCAACCCGCGGCACGCTTGGCCACATTGCGGCCAGCGAGAATTCATCATACGTTTACAAAATATATTTATTTTATAGTCACCCAAAGTAGTGAAAACCAATATATTAAAAAATAATACACTATTTGTGCAGCCATATATTCAAAAATTAACTGCAGAAATTATGAGAAAAAATTATCTCTGATTTTAAAATATTATCTTGCGAATATATGACAGATATTACTGCCTGTTTTATTTATGAAGTTTACAGTTAACAGTTCGCAGAATAATTAGATTATATTCACTCAAAAAAAATTCTGTAGTAGGTATAATCTAATATCGGGGAAATATAATTTTATATACGGCCCGCGGAGTTATGATAGTTATGATGCTTTTCCAAAGTGGCCCTCAAGATCATTTGGGTTGGCCACCCCAGATCTATATCATCGTCTGCTGGACTGGGCGGTGAACTCGAAACGCGATAGTTACGTATCGATATCTCGAAACCCAATGGACGAAATTTGATGCGGTTTTCACTGTTATGTAGCGTAAATGGCCGACTTGTACCCCCTGTGCCTAACCTTACATTGTCAAGTGGCCTAAGTGAATGGAGGCTGAATTTGTGGACTTTGGTGGAAGCAGACTTTAAGCTAGAAGTTTACTGACCTTCAGGACATTTACAAAGTCTTCTATTCCTCTTCAGCTGTCTTCTCTCTTGATGATGTCTTCTGATGATCTAAGCAATGACTTGTGGGCAGGGCCGGCGTTAGGGGGGGGGGGGGGGTAAGCGAGTCAAAAGTACCCGGGCCCACCAGCTGATGGGGGGCTCTGAATACCGATTGTAGGGGCCCTCAGGCCATGAAGCCAAGAATCCACCATTGTCGTCCGGCCAGTTTGTAGACCTAAAAAAAAAAAGTCGCCCATTTTACCCCGGGCCCCAAATCCCTAGCGCCGGCCCTGCTTGTGGGCTATAGTAAGATGTTAATTGTCAGGAATCGTTGACCTCACTCCATTAGTTGCGGTTGGAGAACCGGTTTAGGCAGGGAAAGGCTGGGGCAAATCGTAACCTAGCTGAGAATCTACTTAATAGACTATCGTATTTAGAGTCCCTTTTATTAGCTACTGAAGACTGTATGATAATGTTGAGAGCGCGATCTGTAAGGATAACTCCACATAGCCTCTACACATATTAGTCATTCACTGAGCCGCGCAAAATGACTGTTAGAGAATGTTATCTTATTGACTGAATGGCAACTTGACGTGATAGATGCATGGTGGCAGGCTAGCTAACGAGACACGGTCTAGCTACGAATTAACCCTTATTGACTGGTTGGTAATGATGGACAAAGTGAGGGCGAGTATGGCTCGCTGTGCTTTCTCGTAAGTTCGGTTTTGCGTCACCGACTGCTAGTTACAGTCCTTACGTAAGTGTCACAGAGCCTGATACGCGGGTTGGGCTCGGATTGTTTGGCGGAACAGACGACGTCGTTTTCGTTTGAATTTGTTGGAGAATATGCGAAAATCTCTAATTTACGAGTGCAACGAAATACTTCTTCCGCCCACCAATTTAGCCCACAATGACAGGAGGGATAAGATTCGAGAAATAAGATGCCGTACTGATAAATTTATGTATTCTTTCTTTCCTCGTGAATTAGGATTCGTGCTTAGCACCCTCTGCCACCCACATTATTTGTGAATTGCAGAGTATAGATGAATATGTAGATGTCCTCTTAGTCAGCCGTCAGCGTTTTACCAATAAACAGCTCTTGCTGACACTCGCGCTTGCGTTCTGTTCTGACTTTAGGCTCCACTAACTTTACGAAATATTTCATCTACCTAAAAATTCTCATTCTTTCAAATAAATATATATGTCCAAAACGACAATGACAGTAGTAGGCCCTAATGTGTCCATACGTTTTGTCCTAGCATACAGTTCTCATTTCTGTTGCAAGTGTTACGACAAACACTATTTATTTATTTATTGTTAAAGAGAACTGTTATATATCGTTTTTACATGTCGCTTGTTATACTGGACGGTGGCATATGGATGGAATTTAAGTACTGTCACTGCACGTTAGTAATGCTTTTTCCGAAAGGACCTAGAAACGGCATACAGGGTGTTAAAAAAACTGTAAAATATTTTAGGAGATGACAGTGTGCGTCAAAATAAGACAAAAACTGTCTGATAAACATAGGGTTGAAAACGCATACTTTCGGAGATAGTAACAGGTCCGCAACTGTGTTGACCGTCCACGGCAATGCATGCCTCAGCCCTTCAGTGTAAGGGCCCTTTGAAACTGTCTTGGTTAGTCCTGTACGTGATGACATGTGTTGAAGACCTACAGGAGCAACCAAGCCAGTTTTAGAGAGTGCGTGATTCCTTCCGCCGATGGGCTGAGGCACGCATTGCCGCGGACGGCTGTCACAATACGGACCTACTATTATCTCCGATAGTATGCGTTTTCAACCCAATGTTTATCAGACATTTTAGTCTTATTTTGATGCACACTGTCATCTCCTAAAACATTTTTCAATTTTTTAACGCCCTGTATTATGAAGTAGTTCATCATAATGTTGTTCTACACACGGTGAAACTAAACTCATAAAAACATACTACAGTGCACCTAGCGTTGCTTTATGTAAACCAAATCCAACTATACTTGTGACTTGTTCATCTATTGAATTCGAAAACAATATATACCAGGGGCATAACTCTCTGAAGATGTACCAACCAGTAATGCAGGAAAGTTTTAAACTTTGCAGATAGTTACTGAACGGAACATAATGACTGAAGCGGCACGCCAAGGCACACGAGATGTGTCAGTCATCACGGGAAGTCAGCCAATCACATTTGATGGATTAGCAACAGGTGGCCTGAGTACGCAACAATCGAATTGCGTCGACGGACGTGATAGCAATTCAGTAATTACTAATAGTAGAGAAGATACCACACAAGCAATCATCATCAGTACTAATAAAATGCGACTTTGGCCATCGTGTCCGTCACGATATGAAGTCATGTGTAAGGCGTAACAACAGCCAGAGATCTTTCAACTCTCTGGCCGTAGATGTCGGTATTTTAGCTAAGCAAGAGACATATGCTGCTGAAACGTGGACAAGTGAAGAAGCGGAATATCAGCAGAGTACAAGCAAGCGAAATGAAGTTTTTAAGAGGTAGTATGGGAGTTACTAAAATGGACAGAATAAGAAAAATGAAGTGATTAGACGCAACATAAAAGAGGAACCCCTACAGGAATGGGTAGCGAGGACCAGACTAATATGGTATGGACATGTAAAGAGAATGGAGGTTCAGAGAATCTCAAGAAAAATCCATGATATTAAGAAGCATGGTAAACGACCAAGAGATAGATGGCTGAAAAGAGTGGAGGAGGGTGTACGGAAGAGAGGAGAGGACTGGAACAAGGTGGTGACAGAGAGGTGGTGGGAAGAAAGAAGGAAACGTAGTGGCTTGTGCATGAAGCAGACCTGTACAGTGAGTTTGTTTTGTTCGCATGAATATTTTAATTTAATTTAATTGCAATGGAGCACAGGCTGCCGGTGACAATTTCCCTACACACCCATCTTCCCCCTATCCTGCACCTACCTACATTTGCCCTCTACAAATTTATCTTTAAATTCCTTCAAAGTTTTCGATAAATTATTCATCATTTCTCTTGGTAACTCATTCCAATACCTGACACCCTTACCTAAAAAAGAGAATCTTCCCACACCCTTGTGCCTGCAATCGAGTGCCAGCTTGTGGTCATGGTCATCTTTCCCTTCCATGCACTTACTTTTCATACCTATTGCAATATCTTTACATGCCTCATCGCCAGTATATGCCCTCTACACTCCCATGACCCTCCTCATCCTCCTCCTGTCTTGCAATGAATCCCATTCCAGCTCCTTTATCATATCCGTCACTGATTGCATTCTGCGATAATTTCCAGAAACAAATCTAGCAGCCCTTCTTTGCACCCTCTGCCAACTCCTGTATTTGATACGTAAAATGAGGGTCCCATACTCCACTACCATATTCGAGCAATGGATCTGACCAAAGTTTTGTAACCCAATTCCTTGACTTCTCTCGTACATCCCCTCATCACTCTCTCCAACTAAGTGCAGAACTTTGATACCTTTTCCTACCACCTGTCCCTATGTGTCCTGCCCAGTTAAGTTTGTTATCAAAAGTAATTCCAAGATATTTACATTTCAAGTCTTCAGCAAGCAATTCTTTCCCCACCTTATATTCATAATTAACCTTTTGTTTTTTATTTGTGTATCTAATAAGCTGACTCTTCTTTGCATTTATCTTCATTCCATGTTTACCAACCCAATTAGATATCCTGTCCAGATCACCCTGCAACTGTTTACAATCCTCTATCGTTTTCGATTCTTTTATAGAGCATTATGTCATCTGCAAACAATCTAATTTCAGATAGTAAACAATCAACACAATTATTCATTAGAATAATGAATAGCAATGGTCCCAATACGCTACCCTGTGGCACACCCATTTTTACTTCAACTTCTTTTGATACTACATTTCCTACCCTAACTTTCTGTTTTCTACCTTTTAAAAATTCTTCTACCCAGCAAATGACTTTCTTATCCACTCCAATGATTTTTACCTTATTTACTACCATTTTATGGCTTACTCTGTCAAACGCCTTAGACAGATCTAGTGCTACACTATCAATTTGGCCTCCCTTGTACATTTCATCCTGAAATATCTTGCATATATCCCACCAACTGAGATTCGCATTAATATCATTGCCTGAAACCATGTTGCCTGCTTGAAAACCACTTACGTTCCTCACATATATTTCTGATGTGGTTGCATATCAATCTTTCCATTGATTTACCTACCACTGATGTCAAACTGATTGGCCTGTAATTCTTCAACTCTATTTCTCACCCCTCTCCTTATGTACCGGTACTACTTGTTCAGTACGTTTTAAATTGCAAACCAATCATAAAGGAAAATGTGGGTTTCGTTTAGATCCATATATTAACTATTAGCTGCCTTTTGTTTATTTATATTGGTTCCATTTAGATGTTTTATTTATACTATCTATCCATATATGTCGCTGTTTGGTAATACTTGAAATATGTTCATTGTTACATCACTTTTTATGTTATAACTCTACATAGTTGAGCAACTGCGAAGAAATGAATTGCCAGAGTACTGTCATTTAGGCAGGCTTAGAAGCTAGTTTATAGCATTGAAATCAGTAACAGGAATTGTGTGGCTGCAGTTTGAAGACTGCCAATACATCTAGAACACTGCCGTTTAGGAGCGTTGTTTCTTTTTAGTTGCTTACCTAAATAGAATTTTTATAAAATAACGCTCAATATGCTGTAATTTCTCGTCCCTTGTGATGTAGCAAAAAGTTTCAGTTGTCAATTTGGTCCAGGTTGCGTTTCAGCCTAACTACAGTCTTCGTCAATATAGCCGGTAGAAAATCAAAGGTTCACTCACACGCGAATTTATACATTCCCTGTATCGCATGTCAATTTCATCATGCATCGATACCGATCATGCATCATGCGATACAAACTTGATCCAAAATCTCCACAGTTTCGTACAACTTTCTTATTTTCTATGATGAAGATCGATGTTTTAATGCCTGGCACAGCTTACATCCGGCTGAAATAATGACCCCAGTGAAAACGAAGGATGCTAAAAATAAATCTTAACAACTTACGTTATGTCACGTAATATTAGTTTCAATTATTGTGGTTTAGGTTGCATAGATCGCGAACAATTTGGAACTTCTTTCATTTAAACCAAGTAATGATGTCACTAAAAAAAGCAACCAATAAACAATATGACAATTTAAACAAAATTCATACATTTCTCTCAGTGTTATAGCAAAAGGTTTCGGTTGCTATCCTGGCCCAGTTTGCATTTTAAAACTAACCACATACGGGAGTAGTTTACATCGTGATTCATGACGTAGTGCTTATGAAATCTGCTTAAATAACTGATAATAGCTAAATTCAACATGCTTTTGCTGTGATAAGATTCATTATTTATTTTGGTCCAGGCTGAATTTTTTACCTAACCACAATCTCGGCTAATACTGCCGCTACAAAATCAAAGCTTCAATCGCACACGCATTGATGGTGATGTCATGTATCGCGACATAAGTATAAAATAAGTTATTGTAAGAAGTGAATTATACAGCGCAGGAATATATTCATATCCTATCAAGAAACGTTGCCAGCGTTTTTACAGTTGTTGCTGTACAGATGCTATCTTTGACGTGACAATTTGAAGTTAATTGGCGGTTTTGTGTTGTGTTAATTCGTAATTTCTAAAGTAAGTTGCATTTTGCTTTCATGTACACTTTATCTTAAATGGTAAGACCATAGAAACGTATGTGGTAAATTTCAAACGAATAGCACAATTCTTTGGGCCTCGTTCTAATTTTACCATAGCCAACAATATCACAAAACGAACGTGTGCAACAGTTTTCCGACCAATTCATTGATGAGACACAGTGATTACGCAACAACCTAAATTTGATAAAAAACCTTCAACAAAAAAGAAACATAAAAAACCAAAAATCTCCAACGTGATTTAGACCGATATTACTCAATGAAAGCAAAGAAGATTAAAATAAATCTGATAAACTTATATTATTAATTGTAGTGTAGGCTGCACAATTCGAGATCAGTGGGCAATTATTTCCGTTCAAACGAATTAATAATTTCAATAATAGGGCGCAGTTTAAATTATTTTGAAAAAAGCTACATTATTCATGCCCTCTGCCGTAGCGTCAAATGCCAGTTGTAAGTCTGACCCATCTTAAGTAATACTCTAACCAAACTTTTCTCAACACTGGTGCTTGAAATACAAAGCTTTTATTTTAAATATCTATGGACAAAGAATTTAGGAGTATCATCAAAAGAATATTACGTAAATATAAGCATCTAATGATTGATATGTCGATTTTAACGCAATACATACTTTTATTTAAGTGTTCTGTGAATTAGTTTATTCTCTGATGCTTGGAAAGGTAATTAAATAACTCACATTCGCAAGAATAGCATCGTAAAGCGTGACGTCATAGCGCGACGTCATAGATTGACGTCATCCCGTGACATGCTATATTAAGCATATTATACTAATGAATTGCGACGGAGCTGCACGTTCCTGCTGCAACTTCCCTACACAGCAATTTTCCCTGTTTCCTGTACCCATCTACTTTTTCCCTCTACAAATTTCAACTTTAAATTGTTTCACCGTTTTTTTTTTGTAAATCATTCATCGATTCAGTTTGTAACTGCGGTGCAATGTACCTTTCCGTTCTGAAGCCTCCGTAGCTACAGTCTGAGGACAGATGACTGGTCATTCGTTACCGTATGCACCCCGGCAACGCGTCGGTGTGTGTACACACCTACCGCACAAAGCCAGAGGACAGCGAACCCCGGGTCGCCCACGTCTGCAAACACAGCCAGATTAGCGCTATTAAAGATGCAGCCAGCCGCCGCGCCGCGCCCGCGCGCCCACATCCATTGTCCCCACCCGGGACACAGCCTCCACCGCGCATCCGTCTGCGAGTGTTTGCTTATATCCGCACGGCGAGTATCGACACCAGTGAAATCTGCCCACGACGATGCGACTGCTGCCCATGCACACTATAAAGCGCCCCACACACTTACAGACGATGCCGGTGGTGAAGAACTGTGGGCTGAAATCTCAAGGCACCACACACGTAAATGTCAAATGTCTGTAGGCGTTGGTCTGCACACGCCATGGACTGTGCTGCTGCCCACCCAATATAGTTCGCGAACTGCAGGACAGTGGGACCGAGCGTGGTGGGTGAACGGTTAACGCTCTGGCCTCGCCTTCGGGGAGGACGCCAGTTCCAATCCCCGTCCGGGCATCCAGATCTGGGTTTTCCATGGTTTCCCCAAATCACCCCAGGCGAATGCAGTGATGCTTCCTTTAAAAGGCCATGGCCGAATTCCTACTCGTTCCTTTGATTCCCAATCCCATCCCGCCTCTAATGACCTCGACGTCGACGAGGCGTAAAGCCATAAGTAAAAACAAAATTAAGAATGAGTGCCGAAAAAATTCAGTAAAGTGCTAAGATTAGTCAGTCCATTCAACACAAATGCATATACCCTAATACGCCAAGCAATTACTGTTGAGATTTCTGTCTGCGGATCAAAGTTTTGAAGATTTGAAGTTTGCTTTGAGGATTTCACCAAAAGGATCGTATTGCAAATTGTTAACTTTTATCCTGACTGTTTCTATCGTTTCTGTAGGGGTCACTAATTCTAAAAATCCAGTAATTTGCCGTCAGTCTCGCCTTTAAGTCTTTTACAGCGAATCATCAGTGTTGTCATTTGGTGGAGTTTAATTCAGTCAAGTACAGTAGTAATGAGTAACCTTTGGGAAATGTAAACTCCTCTGGCGACCAAAGACAACAACCCGTGGAGGAAGAGATAATTAAATGGAATCATCGTAAATTGATGACAAGACGATTAGGTTAGTTAACGAGTTATCTACCATGGCTTCCGCGACAGGAATAAACATAACGAGTGACATATCAACACGCTTACGTAATATTCTTTGATTTTATCTTTACCTGTTTCTCCACTCACCAGATATTAACCAGTTACTTTAATTCTTTCTTACGGCCTCCCATAACTGGTGTATGACCAACGCTTTAACACGTGAAATCGCAATCTCAATGCTGTTAATTAACTGTCTCGTATACTTCTCTGAAATGACTCATCGAAGGTTTTTTTTTATACATTAAATATTACAACTCACTTTACACCCTTACAACTCTGTTAAGATTAAGAATTAGTACTTATCCTTATTACGTTGCACATTGTGGAATATTAAATTGACATCCAACATTCACAGATCGGATAATAAAACATTTTTCTTTTCATTTAAAAACATCAGTGGACGCTATCACCCAGCGAGTATCGATTCCAATTTTCTTTTAGGCTTTCCTTTCTCGAAACCTCTTCTTTATAACAGTATCATATCATATTAACGGCTTACATCAAGCAATTTCTTCCATGCATCCTCCATCTTTTTTTTATTTATTTATCCTTCCGCGAAAGATACGTTCTGAGAACACTGAGCTTTTATAAGTGTAAAAAGTTCTCGGTTATATCTTGCACAGCATCCTAACAGCTTTTTTTTTCCCACTATGAAAACTTTTTTTATTTTGTGGAAGGCTCGCTCAGAAATTTATGCCTTACGATATGACTGATGAAGAAAATAAGAAGAGTACACCTGTTTCGTTGACGGTGTTTCTAGATCTTCTATTAGAGAAAGTGTTCTTCTTCATCAGTAATGTACGTATTATCGCCAACAGACAGCGATAAGGGAGGTGAGAATTTAAGTTGTGTGTCGTTCTCACGGCTCACCTACAGTTCCGATGGGGCAATTCCCAGGTGTTTGCTGGTTTTCAAAGGTCCATGTACAGGAAGTTATTGTAATCATCTGGTTCTGTGCGTAATATTTCTCGTAATAAAATTTCATGGATATATTTTTCTCTCAATTTCAACCACTCTATAAACCAACGTCAACGTTTTAATTATTATTATTATTTTTTTTAATACACATCACTAGAGTCAACGCCAAAAATGCTTTATCTTTATTACTTATTGTGGTACGCGTCACGACACGATAATGAGAAAACCGAAACTAGAGACGAGTTGGACAACTTTGTCTGATCTTTGGTTTAAACATTTACGCTTATTGCCTGGTGAAAACCAACAAATTTGTCAAATAAATTTGATAGTCTACAGGCCCTTCCTTGTCTGCACTCACAGAATACACCTTCTCGTCTGTACAGTTTCTTGTCCAGTCTATTTCTATTATCTATTTTTTACCGCTTAACGTCTTTTAACAACGAGGTCTTTAGAGACGGGAAAGGATGGGGGGGGGGGGGAGCAAGGAATGGGAAGGAAGCCTTTTAAAGGAAGCATCCCGGCACATGCCTGGAGTGATTTGGGAAACCATGGAAAACTCAAATCTGGATGCCCTGACGGGGATTCGAACCGGCGTCCTCACGATATTTCGCAATTACATCAACAGCTTTTTTAGCTTCGGATGTAACGGTTCGTCTATGTAATTAGAGGAGGGAAGGGACTAGGTTTACCATCCTTACTCTACTTATAGAGTACTGTACGTTATTTCGCGTTGTCGTACGTTGTAATCTACGAAGGTAATAAAGTACGTTAAAGCACTTTTTCAACCTGACTCAAATTTTCTCCTCACGAACCTTCATTAAGGGAGTTTTTCGAATACCTTACTCTGTGGTGTCTGCATTGAAAAATTCGCCCGTTTCAAAACGCAATCACAATAAAATGTCAAACACTACTCATCTTACATTGATTTGTTTGAAGTTTCGATTTGCCCGATATTTTTTTTTTAATAAGGAAACAACTCATTATACATTTTAATTTAAATACAAACCCTAAATATGCTGTGGAAATATTTAAGAAGAGCAAGTAACTAAATGTTTGTATTCAATCATATAAATAAAAGTATTTTTCTGTACACTGTACTTAATTTTTGGTATTCAAAAACATGTGTGTACTTTTATTGGTTAAAAAAAAAAAAAAAAGTAGCAACCCTCGTTCGAATTCCCGCCCGGCCATCCAAATTTCGGTTTTTCATGATTTCCCGAAATTCCCTCGTGAATGCCAGGATGCTTCCTTCAAAAGTCCATTGCTGAATTCGTTTTTTTTTGGTGTGTCCCTAGTCTTTTTATGTTTCTAATGACGGTCGACATCGATGAGATTTAAAGCTATAGTAAAAATGGAGATGATGTCCAGTATCTTGATTACATCATACCGGCCGTATTCTTTGTAACTTGAATTCCTGTTTTTCAAATATAAATCCATTATTCCTGATCATTGAAAACACTGGTGATTCCCCCCCCCCCCCACCCCCAAAAGAAATGGAGATGTTAGTTCGAATTCCCGTCCGTACAACCAGATTTCAATTTTCCATGGTTTCCCTAAATAAGGGTTTCTCAAACTTTTAGCTCCACTTACCCCCTATAAAATTTCCCAGGCAATGGCGAACCTCCTTTAAAAGATAACTGGCCTTTTATTTTATTTTTTTAAATAAGGATTTTTATTTTACAAAATTAATACAGTGACAAAGAGCACAATGTTAGTAATTAATGTAATGTGATTGATGGGTTTGTTTCTTGAAGCAGATTTAGTCAATTTCAGGAGCATATTGCTCATGTTCAGTCTCAATTTCGCTATCGCGTGTTGGAAACTCGAGACAGTCAGTCAGCCGCCATAACGTAAATCTTGTCGCGAACCTCCTGCGATCAAATCGTGAAACCCTGAGGTTCCCGTACCCCACTTTGAGAAATCGTACCCTAAATCACTCCATATGAATGCCGGGATGGTTCCTTCAAAATGTCATGGCTGACTTCGTTTGTTTCTTGTCCCCAGTGCTTTAATGCTTATAATCACGACGATATGCATGAGAAGTAAAGCTATTAGAAAAATACAGAAGATATCCAGTCTCTCGATTACATCATGCTAGCCATGTTCTTTGTATGTGTAACTCCTGCTGCTTTTTTTATTCAGTATTTTGTTTTCAAGTATAAATCCGTTTATTTGTGATCTGGCAAGAGGACAATTTTTTCTCCGCGTTTAACACTGAATTTTCGATGTTTGCTGTTGGCAGTATGTGTTGGTCATGACTCAGGCTCAGATTTTGGGTGCGGCTGTTCTGTGAATTTACAGCTGTGTAAACATGTCCAAAACAACTCTCATCTTCTTTCGGGGTCTGATCCAACTGATGGAAACGATTGTAGATTATTTAACACTTTTTCCGGGATGTAATTTTATTTCTTTTTACGTGCTGATAATGCACGGCGCAGTGTCCAATTAAACAGTCGGTTGTATAACGTGTGTGTGCTTTGTCGCCGCCATGCGAGTCGCATAAAGTTTATGCTTAGTCGATAAGTAACCGATTTCCGCGGCAAACAAGTACATTCTTTAACGCTGTTAAATGTAAGGGTCCGATTTAATTATTGGTTTTGCAAACACTGAAATTCTGAAAGATCGCTCCGACGGATTTTAATATCAAAATTGCTGAACATGTAGGGGATAATGTATTTTTTCAGTTTCTTTCCATGTTCGAGTTAAGGCTTTGTTTAATTATTATTATTTTTTGCTTATGTCTTTACGCCTTGTCGACGTTGAGGTCATGAGAACCGGGAAAGGGACGGGAAGGAATTCAGCCATGTTTTTTTGAAGGAAGTATCCCTTCATTCCCCTCGGAGTTATTTGGGGAAACCTATGGAAAACTCAAATCTGGATGCCCGGACGGGGATTGGTAAGGATTTAAAGTTGCTGAAAGCTTGAAGTAATCATTGAATGAAATGATCTTCACAAGGATAAAAAAATTTCGAATGAATTATTCCGGCTGACAGAAAAGATGTTGCGTTATTAAATCCGACTCAGGTGACTGAAATATAACGCTCGGGCGTGGGTTCGAATTCCCATTCGGTCCAACCAGATTTCGGTTTCCGATGGGAATTCCGAAAACATTGCATGTGAATGTCGTGAATGGTCCTGTAGAAGGCCACGGCCGTATTTCTTCCTGTTCCTCGCCCCTCTATCCTCTCTGGTTCTAATGACATCGATGCCAACGAGGCATAAAGGCTTAATCAAGGAAAAGTGGATGTATCATGGTCTCTTTTCAGTCTACTTAACCTATTTATTTTTTTTTTTTGGCATTCGGCTACTGCGCCATACAGCCAGCTCAATGTGATTTGTTGCGATCAAGTATTGACACAAGGACACTACAACACGGACAAGACATTCACAGACACAACACTAAACACCCATGCCCTCGGCCGGACTCGAACCGGCGACCTTCGGTACGTGGAGCTAGCACTCTAGCCCCTACGCTACCGAAGCCGGCTCTACTTAACGTAAAGGGGAGGGAAAAGGAGTTGAAAGTCTTCAGTGGTCTTAGAAAGGAACCAACGCGACATTCGCCTGGTTGCGGAAAACCGCAGTCAGAATTTCAGGACGGAGTTCAATCCCCATTTGCCCTTCCCCTAACTCGGTGATGGGTGAAAAGGTTTCTTTCTTCCCAGGTGAAACCCATGAGGTGGGCTATTGTAAGGTTACAAGCATCCTTTTAAGCGTAATGGGAAGGGATTGGGATAAGCAACTGGAAGGAGTTCGGCCATGGCCATTTATAGGAACCATCCCGGTATTCGCCTGTAGTAATTTTGATAAACCTTTGATTTTAGAAAAAAAAAAGGGGGAATTCATTGATTCATTCCTCCCAGGTAAAGCCTGGGAGGCGGGCTGCTGGAGGGTCTCGGGGACCTTTTTCAGCCGACTTAACCTAAAGGGGAGAGAGGGACTTAGAATTCGGATGTGGCCTTCCAGGGAATCACCCCGCATTTGACTGGAGTGACAGCAAAACCACGGAATTTGACTCCCGTCCGCCCGAATGATAGGCAGGAGGACGAATCAGTGTGTCCGGTTTTTTTTTCCCATTACTATTTCCATTCCTCCCAGGTGAAGCCTGGGAGGTGGGCTGCTGGAGGTTTCGAGGGCCCTTTTCAGTCGACTAACCTAAAGGGGAGGGAAGGGGGATGGAAGTTGGCCGTGCCCTTGCGGGGAACCAACCCAGCATTTGCCTTGAGTGACTTGGGAAATCCTCAGTCAGCATAGCCGGACGGGATTTGATCCCCGTCCTCCCGAATGATAAGTAGGAAGCCAAATTAGCCCCCTTCCATCTCGATCGCCTCCAATTTTTTATTCTTTTTTAACGGAAAACAAAACTCGACTGCGAGAACCACCAACTGAAGCTTTGCACTCGGAGAGACAATACGGACCAGCTGGGACGAGATGCTCGGTCAGCTGGGCTGAAAACCTTTTATGGAAGCGAGGCGTGGAGCACACACGTCTGGAGTCGACCGGCAAACAGGCGTGAGGTAATCGAATTGGCGCTCTCCAGGCTTCAATGCCCATTTAATTAAATCAAGCAGCGCCCGCTAGCTGTTATCCGATTTTAATTTCTACTGCCGTCTGGCCAGGGTGTCCGTCCTCTCCCTTCTCCCTCCATTCGTTTTTTATTCCTCTCTCTCTCACTCTGTGCCGTTCTCCCCTGTACTTGCTGTTCCTGCCGCAGTGCGGCTCCACTGAGCCTGTAATGAAAGTGCCAAAAAGGAGGACGCCAAATCTTCACGCTCCAATACGGCCTAGCACCGCGAAATAGGAGAAGAGCTTTGAATCCAAAGAGTGCTTGGTGACACCTTGGCTTCGGCTCACCACAGTCTGCAGAGAGTGTGACTTCTCAGGAGGAAATACCGACCAGCCGTTGTTTTGGTGAACTAGATGTTACTCGTCGATAAAGTTAATATTTATTTATTTATCGTATGATTATTATCAATACACACAAGAGGTGTGGACACATTTACACATCACAAGCTAGTACAATATTACAAAAGTTATTACAAACTATTAATTACACTTACGAAGCCCGCTGGGTAAGCAGCAGCGTGGGTTCGAATCCCCATCCTGATTTCAGTATTGCGTGGTCTCCAGAAATAACTCCAGGGGAATGCCATGATGGCTCCATGAGACAGGTCTTGGGCACCTCCTTCGCTTTCTTTGTCCCCATTCTTCGAGGTGGAAAACCGTAAGGAAAAAAAATAATAATAATAATTAACTGTCACAAACAAACTCAAAATCATTATTCCTGTATTCACTATTTGCGATGAAGATTAAAACAATAATTATTTAATCATAAAATGCGTATTTTAATTACTACTTGTAAAAATGTTATATAACAAAAATGTTATATAACAAGTTAACTCCTTTACATTAGAAGTCAATTTCTGTCACTTAGGCCGGAGAAATGTCCCTTTTCCCTAGCATAAAAAAACTTTTATTCCCGCTGCGAACAAATAAACGAATAAAGCTGGTTAGTGGGCGTCCATTAATTACCTGAGGTGTTTATTCGCAAATCTGGAGCCTTCTCCACCCGTGGTGAGAATTGGTGATCGTAAGTTTTGGAGACCTCCCGTTTAACCTTGGCATTAACGTCGTTTGTAAATCTTTTAAAAAAAAAAAAAAAAAAAAAAAAAAAAAACGCTGGAACCCCCTCCTAATTTCACCTCACAAAATTAATCGACGCCCCCCATAGCATAGATTAATACTTTTTTTTCTAATGGCTGACGCCTCGTCGACATCGTGGTCATGAAACGTATGGAGGCAAAGTAACCGAACGATCTCGGCGCTGGTCTTTTGAAGGAACCATCCCGGAATTCGCTTGAAGTGATTTCGGGAAACCAAGCAATACGGGTGGCTGCGTCTTCCAGAATGCATTGCCAGAGCGTTACCGCTTGCCCACCACGCCCAGTGATTAGTACGTAACCCCTTGCCGTACCATTTAGCTGGACGAAATCCGTGCCCAAGCGGTTGGGGACGCGAGCTAAAAGGGCAGCGTGATGCGTGAGCAATGTAATAGAAGCCGACGTGCGGACACCTGTTATAAGCTTACTTGTTCTACGCGATACTCATCTTGTGATCGTCAACAACACTGTTTTAATCCTTCTTTCTCTCTCTCTTTTTTTTTAAAAAAAAAAAAAAAAATACAGCATCTTAATCAATACTTCAAATTATCAGTACTATAAATCCTGCATAATAGACTAGAAATAACAGTTTCAAAACTAATTTGTTCACGAACAATGCTTTAATAGAAATTATAATCTTCCAGGGCGTCTTCAGGTATGGCTTCTTGAGAAGGAATGTAACATATTGTCAACAAAAAATTGAATTACAAAAACAAATCCTCCCTTTGCAAGAATATCTAATAGGAAAATGCTAACAACTGTAAAAATCAGTAGCCCGGCATGCTGTGGTACTTTTGAAAGCATTGTGGGGGGTCTGCTCTTAGTTCCACTAGTCTGACTCGTGATGTTTACGTTTCGCCCTCATTTGTTTCCACGAGTCTGACTCGTGATCACCATGTTTGGTCCAAAATTGTTATCACGAGTCAGACTCGTCAAAGTACGGCAAAGGGTTAATAGCAATATAAAATAATATTTACATTCCACAACATCATTATAATGCATAGTAACACTGTGCAGCGAGACGCCACACACAGTATCGGCAGGTAGAAAGGGACCAGTTCGAGTCCTCGTCTCGACGCACCGGCCATCCTGATCGAGGTTTTTAGGTGATTTCCCACAGACATCTAGACGAATGCCGAGACAGTCCCCAGTCTCGTAAACTAAGCACTGCAAAAACCAAAGTATACTTATCATTCAAAACCGCTTTGGCCTCGCATTCGGGAGGACGGTGGTCCGAATCCCCGTCCGGGCTTCCAGATTTGGGTTTTCCAAGGTTTTCCCGAAATCACCCCAGGCAAAGGCCGGGATGCTTCCTTCAAAAGACCATGACCGAATTCCTTCCTATTCCTTGTCTTCAGTCCTTTCCCCCCTCTAATCACCCTAGAGTCGACCAGGCGTAAAGCCATAAGAAAAATAAATCATTCAAAACAATAAGTTACATGTTTCGCTGACGGTTCGCAACACTGACTTTCCTCCATCAGATCAAATACTCCGGGCCTAACAGGCGCGGTTAGACTTCCCGGTTCTTCCCCCCTTCCATGATTTACACCTGTCACTTGCGTAAACAGGTGCCTAGTGCCCGGTGGACGAATCAGAAAAGAGGGGGAGGGGGGAGGGAAACCATTACGTTTATGGAAGAAAGCTCTCATTCGTCTGTTGACTTCGGCGGTCATGGGGATTTTGGTATTTGATTAAAAAGTACAGCTATATCTTCCTGCAATACTTCTTCCAACAAATACTCTAGTCCGTAAAGTCAGGAAACAAAAAGTTAATAAAGATGTTATACGACACCGGTCTCTTGTACTTGTCGATATCGATATTTTTTTTATTTATTTTTTTTAATGGCTTTCGGCGACTGTGCCATTCAGCCAGCTCAATTTGTGTTTTACGATATCTCTTCATGTGAATTAGTTTCTCCAGTATGTTTTTATGATTACTAAGTATTGACACCACAGGACGGACAGGACATTCACACAGACACACAACACTTAACATCCATGCCCGCGGCCGGATTCGAACCGGCGACCTTCGGCACGCGGTGCTAGCACGCTAGCCCCTACGCTACCGAGGCCGGCAGTTGTACTTGTCGTTAGGTATTGTGGCACGAGGAAAATAATTGATGGTACGCAGGAGTTGGTCAGCGTGGACCGACATGTGTAGTGAAGTCAGTGAGCGCTGGTAATGGACTGAAAGAGCTCGACATCGTTTTCCACTCGGATCCGCTCGGCCGCAGTCGGAGTTGGGCCTCGCAGTTGGAGTAATTGATTTGGAAAGTAGCGCCCAACCCTGCGGATGCGTTTGGCAACTCTGTTAGCTGCGAAGCTGGACGTCACTCCAGATGCTCTCATTACGACTGCTAAACAAGCTTCCCGCTGACGGAGGGGACCGACCTGTCAACACGCAGCGTCAACTCTGTCCAGATAACTTAGTTTCGCATCTACTGTAATGATCCGTACGTGGAGGACTCTAGTCTGTATTAAATGGCGAATTCAAAGTGACGCGTCCCTTCACTTAAGTGACAGACTAAAAAATGAAACTTCAACGTTCTGCGGACCTCAAACTGAAACTTGGGGTTCTAGCGACCACCCACGACAAGATGGCAACTGCAGGCGTACTGTAACCTTCCACCCCCTCACCTTTAACACTTCACTGCTAATTAATTAACTATTGAACTTCTCTTTGCCTGATACCGCCTGCATTAACTTTTAGAAATAGCAAAATAGTCGGGAACAATTACAAAAATAAAATACATGGATTGATAATGAACCGCACAAAATCAAATTATATTCCGTTGATATAAGCGTCTACTCTCGAAATAGAAATTCGTATTCAGTCAAGCAAGTTCCTAAAATTGTCTAGTAACCAGCGGCCACACAAAGGCCGTTATACACTTCATCTTCATGTTCTTAATTTACTTCGCTTCATAACCATAGCGAGACTGAGTTCTTTGGCCGAGACACACACACATACACAGAGAGAGAGAGAGAAAAATATAAATGGACTTACATCATACTGGGCAGGGTAGCGGTGCAGCAATCGATCACACGTTGAAAGCTGAGGGTCCAATTGTGTTCAGGGGGCATTAAATACCCATTGGGTAACTGTAATTTGGATTGTCTGATATCTTTTTGGCAGGAGGACTGCCAGCATTGACTTCCTAACCCTCCAGTTTCTGTGTGTAAAATCTCCGCCAAATGGGAGAATACATTGGCTCCCACAGATACTACCCCTTCCAAAAGACGCCTTTTGGTGTTCGTGGGTTGGTGGGAAGGGCTTGATTGACCTCTAGGCTTAACTTTGCTGCCAAAAGGGCAGCTACAGCAGCCTCCTGAAATTCCTGATTAAAATCTACTGCCTTCCTCACTCTCAATACCGCAATTTGAAATTCTTAATTTTATTCCTTATTAACTATTTAACCCTACATCTCAAAGTTACTACTTACAGTCATTAACACTTTAACCACGTGTATATGTCTTGTGCCACCACAATACGAATAGCAAGAAGGAGCACTATAATACATTAGACTTTTACGCGTGGCGCTGAACGAAATATTATTTGTGAGAAATGCAGAACTGACCGGCTCCCAAATCTACCAACACTAGTAGTAGCATAATGACAATTATAGCTCATTTCCTGTACTGCAGGCCGCATAGTTAGCCGGTTGACTCAGACCTAAGGAATTGCGTACGCAGCCCAACAGATCATACGCTGATCGTATCGCCAGGTTGCTTGGCCCCACTAATTAACATATATTTATCAGTAATGTTACAATTATGACCAGTTGAATAACATACATTATGTTCCAGACTTCAGGTCATGGAATCCGTACGTTGCTTTTATGAAGTTCAGTACAGCTTTCAGTTCCAGATAAGTAGTCGCCACACAATATTTTCAGTTTCACGAATACATTTTCGTAGTAAAACTACATCCGTTGTACCAAACATGCATGTTACTAGAGTGCTGGTCATTTTTGCACGGTTAATTTGTAAATTTTTTACCAGATAGGACACTTTCCCGAAAGAATAACCTCCTGAAGTCCTGCAGTCACATACTCCAACGTCCGCAAGTCGAAAAGCGGGAAGAAGGAAATAAAGTAAATACACATCGCATTGATGGCCGGGATATCCCCGAAGGCTTGGGCCGTCTAATGACACAGTTTTCGATTCGTCGCGCATGCGCCTTATGTCGCAGCTTGCCTTAACCTAACCTGGTAATCCTACCGGATATAAGTGACCTACAGCTTAACGTGGAAACCGAACAGCGGAAGTGTTCTGGCGTACTTCGTTATTAGTAGTAGCTTTACGCCTCGTCGACGTCGAGGCCATTAGAGGCGGAATGGGACTGGGGACAAGGAACGGGTAGGAATTCAGCCATGGCCTTTTGAAGGGAGAATCCCAGAATTCGCCTGGAGTGATTTGGGGAAACCATGGAAAACCCAAATCTGGATGCCCGGACGGGGATACGAACCGGCGTCATCCCGAATGCGAGGCCGAACGTTAACCGCTCACCCACCACGGTCGGTACTTCGTTATTACACGACAAGGTGTGCCAGAGATGAAGGTTGGATTAGGGGCCTATGAAATAGCAATCCGAGACCGGGATTCGAACCGGGATACTTTCAAACTTAACCACTGAGCCACCCGACCGCTCTAAGAAGAAAATCAAAAACACTTAATAATACGTGTTTGTGCGCGCTATTCGGCTTGGATCTGTCGCGACGGTAGCTGATCTGTGAGCAAACGTTCCATGGCTGTGTTTGTCGTATGCTGCACTTCATCTCATTTTATGGAACAAGACACGGAAATCGGAAGTTTCTCACCAGGTCATAATACTATACGAATTTACTGTATAATATGCAGGGTGTCCCCGAATACCGCGTACAAATTTGGGGTGGAGGTAGAGAACCTCGTAAGGAGCCAAAATTACATCGGAAAGTATGGGCCTCGACTGGACAAGTATTTCGTCTTTCTACAGGAGGTAGACTACTTCCAGAAATCTTACCGACGTCCCCGCACTTGTTTGGCACCGCATGTGGTTTCAACAGGACAGGGCGTCCTCTCATTATGGAAGGTGTGTACGTGACCATTTAGACCGGACATTTCCAAACAGGTGGATTGGGCGTGGAGGTCCCATCGCTTGGCCTCCCAGATCTCCTGATTTATTTCGTCTGGGTTTTTTTCTTTGGGGTGCCATTAAGAGCCTTGTGTACGACACGCCCGTCAGTCCTGAAATGGACCTGGTGGAACGAATATCCAGTCTACTGGTAAGATCCGTGAAACGCCAATCCATGTTGCTTCGGTGTCGTGCCCGCATACATGCCAACGGCCGCAATTTCGAACACCTCCTGTGATGCTTTTATCTCATACTTTTTATTTATTATTGTTTTTTGTGTAATAAAGCGTTTTACACTACATTCTGTGTTGTGGCCTTACTGTCTTTGTGTCTCTTTATCTCGTTAGGGTTACGTTTTCGCCCATGCTTTCTGATGTAATATGGCTTCTCACGATGTTCTCTACCCACACTCCAAATTTGTACACGCCGTTAGGGGATACCCTGTAGTGGTGTGGTTTTTCGCGGTTCTTTCAAAGGTTAAGACATCGACGAAGGTTGCCGGTCCTGGCAGTGCAGTGGCTAGCGCGCTGGCCTCGCATTGCAAGGGCCACTGGTTTGAGTCCGGCCTCGGGCATGGGTGGTTTTAATGTGTTGTGTTCGTCTTGTGTTGTCCTCACTATAGTGTCCACAATATCATAGTGAATTTCTGATACAGCAGTTGCAACGTAAACAAATTGGAGCTGGCTAAATGGTCGACAAGACCGAAGGCTATATATATATATAAATTGACGAAGATTTACATCAAATTCTCCGTTTCAGAGATAGACTTGCCGGATATTTGACCAGTTTGTAGAACGGGGACTGAGATACTTGTGAGAAAGAAGTCGCTAGACAGATGACGGAGCTTGTGACAGCAATTCGTAGCAAGTTGGCATTCCCTGACGCGGCGGGGCGGACTTATAATGTTTGCAAAGTGCGCGCTGCTAATGAAGCAAACAAGTAGAAACAGAAGAAAAGCGCGGAGCGTGCAAACAGCGCGGCCGGCGGCCGTTTTGTGATCCGCCTCGTTAGCACCAATCAGAGGCCAGCAAACACACTCCGAAGTGACCTCGGTCACCACTGATTAACAGTCGTCGCAAATAATTAACTCCTGCAGCGCTCCTCATTAATCAGCCACTGAGCAGCGTCTTTCAAGTCGGCCGCCAACTTCAACTTTCTGCTCTGGAGAGCTACGGAAAGAAATCTGCAGAATAAATGCTGTGACTTCCCCAGCACAGAAAAAGATTAGTACTTCTGACATTACGGTTCCTCGACATCACTGTTATTGGAGTCAGGAGAGGGACGGGGAGGAATTCGGCCATGACATTTTGAAGGAACCATCCAGGAATTCATATGGAATGATTCCGGGAAAACATGGAAAACCGAGATCTGAATGGCATGACGAAGATTTCAGCCCGCGGCCGGAGAATTACCGCTCTCCTTCCACGCTCCGATGCTGATATTATTTCATCTCTGTTGGTTTTCTAATGAGTAAATCTCGTGGCTATTTTAATTCTTTGTCCGCGTCGGAAACGTTGTTACGAACAACTAATGTATAACACTGCAACGTTACATCGCAAAATTATTTTATTTTTTTCATCGTTTCTTCCTTTATTTAATTTTACATCGTTCTTTTGCTTTTTCTCCTTTCAGCTCCTTCTTTTTTATTATACTTTACCTTTGATTACTTTAAGTCTTAAGTTGTGTCGTATGTGGGTTTTGCAACCGAAAGAAATATGTTTTCAAATAACAGCGTCTTCAACTGAGTGACCTGGTAGCTCAGCGGTTGAGGCGCTTGCTTACAGAACACTTACTTCTCCGGTCGCGTGTTCGAATCCCGGTAAGCGCAGGAATTGTGACAGTTGTGTTTGATTATATGAGCTAAGCCACGAGGCGACGTTCCGTGGCGCTGATTTCATATTAAACTGTAGGTCCCCTCTAGGGCTAACAATCTTAGTTGTAACACGATGTGTACACATCCGCAGCAAAATTAAAACTTAAACAAAGGCTAACGCGATCCTAGTTGGCCCAGACGAACAGACATACATAAATAATCTCCAATTAATAATTTAAGTTCCAAAGCCGTGAATTATCCTTTCGTATTCACGATGTAGTTAAATATACCATCCTTGACGTAGTTATACCAAATATATCCATCTTTCTATTTCCATAATTTAATTTATTTTCCGATTCGCAAATGAACTCTAGAATCAGATTTACTGTATCGAAATGGACACTTTATGCTAAAATTTCGCTGGCTTACTTGTTAGCTATTGGCTGGAACTCACTCTGACGTCATTTAACGTTCGCGCACTAGTCGTGGCCAGAGATGTTAGTATACAAGCGAGATGATGAGCACTGTTTGATAGCTAAGCTACAGCGAAGAAATGAACTGTTGGAATACTCTCATTCAGCTTTCCATATGTAGCATCTCATGTTAAATCAAAAAAGTCAATTTAGTTTAAAGAATATGGTAAAGTTTTAGGGCTCAAGAAACGTCGAATTAAAATTGTACTTTAGGATTCAGTGAAATTCTTCCAGTCGTTATCATTTTTTAATCTCTGCTACCATGCTGCTGAGTTTTCTGGCCTATAGCTGCCAAAAAAATTGGTAGGTATTATTACAATCTCTAGAAATGAAAAACTCACTGTTCTGGTCGAAACACTACTGAATTAATCAATACCGTTCCTTGAAACAACTAATAAACAAATTGCTTTACATGAAAACAAGTTTCAAATACATTTCGCAAACTATTTTAGCTTGAGTGCAGACAACATGAACTCGCGCCATACAACCATCTCCAAGCGGCGCAACACACACACTGCCCCGCGCCCTGCCATGCTACAATCCAGGCGTCCAATCAACAATCGCTGCCGCAAAGCTGTTTTGGTCAGCGTCAAAGATTGTTACACTACTTGGAGAACGACACTTCGCTACCCAGTTTACTAAACGAAGTACAGTCTGTGGAAATCCCCCCCTTTTTTTGCTTATGGCTTTACGCCTCGTCGACATCGAGGTCTTTAGAGGCGGGATGGGACTTGGAGAAAAGGAATGGGAAGAAATTCGGTCATGGCCTTTTTAAGGAAGCATCCTGTTATTCCCCTGGAGTGGTTCGGGGAAACTGTGGAAAACCCAAATCTGGATGCCCGGACGGGGATTCGAACAGCCGTCCTCCCGAATGCGAGGCCACAGACTTACCACTCTCCCACCACGCTCGGTTGTGGAAACTCAACAACATTACTGATCAGATTACAAACATTAATATAATTATTCAGCAAACTTATAATTAATAAATCAACATAATTAAGTATTAATAATAGTAGTAAGTTAGTAATAAAAATTATTGGGGATTAGTGATAATGTTAAAATATGTCAAGTTACCCTCCGTTATATTTAGCGTCTGTGTAGAGCAGGGGTGACCAACCCAAATGATCTTGCGGGCCACTTTCGAAGTACATCATAACTCCGCGGGCCGCATATAACATTATATATCCCCACTAGAGAAATTTTTTTGGAGTGAAAAATTGAAACCTGAGTTGTTATTGTGTTTACTATTATCCTTAGATGTAAACATAGATAATAGAATAATAATGATACAAAACGCACATTGTAATGAAATATATAACACTAAAAATTGAATATAAAATATATTTTGTTAAAGTGTGATGAATCTCGCGGGCCAGAAAAATGTTCAAGGCGGGCCGCGGGTTGGCCACCCCTGGTGTAGAGCGATTCAGAATGACTAATTCCTCGGTATTGTGAGTCAGGTTGTCAGGGACCGTGACAGGTGATCAACCTGCGGGCAGATGTGCAGGCAGCGGCGCCCCCTGACTTCCGCCGTATTTTTAGCGTCGAGGGTCGACACAAAGGGACCGGACGCACAGTGTAAAATCGAAGAGCAGCTCCTCCCTCCGTCAGATTCGCACCACCGCGCGTCCTGCTGAGCTTACCAGACTCTCAGATACACAGCTGGTTCCACTAAGACTCCACATCGACCTTACCGTAACAGAAGCCGCGCATTGATCTCGAGTTGTCTTTCCATTTCACCGACCTTATTGCCTCTACTAAATTCTAACTCTTTTTTTGCTTACGGATTTACGCCTCGTCGACGTCTTACGTTGATGTCGATGTCATTAGAGGCGGGAAATGACGGGGACAAGGAACGGGAAGGAATTCCGCCATCGCCTTTTGAAAGAACGATCCCAACATTCAGCTGGAGTTGATTTGGAGAAACCATAGAAAACCCAGATCTGTATGGCCCAAAGGGGACTTGAACCCACACCGAGCGTGGTGGTGTAACGGTTAGCGTTCTGGCCTCGCATTCGGGAGGACGGCGGTTCGAATCCCCGTCCGGGCATCCGGATTTGGGTTTTCCATGGTTTCCCAAATCACTCCAGGCAAATGCCGAGATACATCCTTCAAAAGGCCATGGCCGAATTCCTTCCCATTCCTTGCCCCCCCCCATCCCTTCCCGTCTCTAAAGACCTCGCTGTTGAGAGACGTTAAGCAGATTAAAAAAAAAAAAATGAACCCACGTTCTCCCGAATGCGAGTCCAGAACGTTAACCGCTTCACCCACCGCGCTCGGTAGTCTAACAATTTTAAAAAAATCGTCTTGGTATTAACATTTTCAGTTTATTTAGCACTGTACAGTCATGAAATGTGTGTGTGTGTGTGTCTGTACTGATATTTACTAAGCGGGCGTCCGTGTGATCACAACTGACATCGCTAAGTGTCTCGTCTTCTCGTAAGAATAGGGAACGACACCGAAATTGGGGAAAACATGGAAAACCCAAATCTGGATGGCCGGATGGGGATTCGAACCGGCGTTCCCCGAATGCAAGGCCAGAGTGTTAACCACTCTCCCACCACGCTCTGTACTACTGAGCTGATTCTCTGGAGAAGATTTAAAAGCTATTGAAATCCGTGATCTCACCAGTGGAAAGAAACCATCGCTCACTCACAAGAAGAAATAGTTGAATGCGTACGTCAGGTGAAATACCAAAAACGTTTGTCATTTCAACGGTACTGTTAATCTATATGTATTAAAAGCAATGCTCGTATGTATGTCCTCTGTAGACTAAAAAACCACTGAGCCAATGTTCGTGCGATTTTTTGCATGGTGGTTCGAGTTGTTTGCAGAAGGTATTGAACTTTCGAATTAAACACTAGAGAGAAACCAAAATTAAATAAACAAAGTAGATTACCATTTACAAAAGACAATGTTCGTATATGTATCCACTATGCGTGTTAAATTACAACCCTTCTGCAGAACATTTTGCTATAAAATTATTAGATATTGGAAATGGGAACATTATTTCATGGACAATTATACGTTACATGCTTGTGTTTAGGAGACAAAGGTTATTATATATATATATATATATATCAAATTGAATCACCAAAAACATTGTATATCCAAGAGCACTGCAATGAATTTGAAATTGAACTAAACCGTATTTACAATTTACATAATCCGAAACATAATAATGTATATGTAAATATCCAATTTCAACAAATATATATATATATATATATATATATATATATATATATATATATATATATATATATATATAAATGAAAAATAAACACAAAATAATAAAAAATAAAATAAAAAAGGGCTCAACAAAAATGAAAAATATAAAAGTTAAACAAACACACGGAAAGAGCAAATAAAAGAAGGTAATGCCAAGAGGTTGTCAGGTCCTTCGTGGTTTATTAATAGAGTAATTAAGTAGTCCACAAGGTATTTCAGTTTAGACTTCTGTTTATTTTCACCAAACACGATGTCAACGATACTGCTTACATGTATAGATACAATTCAGAGATACTACTAATGCAGTCCTTGGCAGTTGCAAAGCGAATCTGTATAAACTAACTGTCCTTCTACTGATTTCTTTATATAGGCTCTATCGAAATTTCCCGAACACTTCAAAAGCTTCCGCGGGATATTTCTCGAACATTAACAATTACTCAAACAATCAAACATATTAAAAACAATCAGAAATAGTACTTAATCATTTAACGTCATTACAAAACGGTCAGAAATGGAAATTAAAAATACTTAAACACAAAATGATTTACAGAAATCATTTTAAACTGTAGAAAAATGTCCGGTAGACATCGTAACTTGCATTAATACTTGGAATTACAAACATTTAAGCAATTCTCTTGTACAATTCGGTTCTTAAATATATTAAATGGCCTTTAAATAATTTCCTTTCATAAAATAAAGTCTATATACACTGATTTTGCAAGAAATTGCAAAACAAACATACCAGATCATATTCAAGCAAACTTTAGCTCACTACAAATACTTCATTAAATACAATTCTATTTAAAGTTCAGGTATGAGGGCTGTTACAATGGCAAGTACTTCTGACAAGAATCCCTTAACCTAAGGGCTTAGGGAGATTGATTGAGCCTCTACCAGCCACACAATATTCCTCCAATAGTGTGGATCCTCCTGATCTAACAATCCAGTTCTTTCACGTGCACGGCACATGTCCTCCCACCCTCATAATTACACCCCGGACGCCTGTGGTCAGGTGTCGGTGTTTTGTGTTCCGACAGGACGGATAAGGAGGAAGAAAAACAGCTCCAACGTGTTTTCTTTCAGTTTGATAGCGTACAAGTTGTTTTCTCATTCGGCGTCCATTACTAGAAACGAATTCTGGGACAACGCAGCTCACCTGAAAACACACCCACCAGGCCTCCGTCTGACGCACCTATAAATATAAATGAAACATTCTCTCCGACTCCAAACGAAAGTAAATACCTCCTTGTGTCAGGTAAATATAAATGAGCGTGTTTCTTTTAATTCTAGGACTTCTGTTTTGCATTTAAAAAGAAAAAGCTTCTTGTAATATATCGAACGAGTCAATATATTACGGAAACAAGAATTTCGTTGAAATACCACTCGTTGTAATAACACAATTTAACGTAACAGTCCTACAAACGAAGACACGTAATACTGCTGTTTTACCCGAGTAATTAATGTATATAATAAATTGAAGCTCTGTTTCGGTAACGGCCATGTAATACTGGTTGATTACCTGAATAATTCTCATCACTGAATGTATTCGCCTGCGGGTAGGTAAATTAATGAATGCGATCGCTACTATTGGATGGATTTATTTTATCATCACCGTAAAACTGACACAGGTCACATAAGCGCTAACCGAAATTTATTAAATTAGTTACTTTCTGGTTTAAACAGAACTATGTTCCGAAGGGCTGCAGGTTTTTTGCTAGCGAGAAATGAAGTGAATTTGCTCAGTTAGGTCGCTAACAGTATATGTCAACAATCACTGTTCAATACGCTGCACAGAAAATATTATTTTCTTAATAATTTGACAGTGCGAATTACCATTGTCCGAATACGATTGCCTTTGTTTCTTGACCGGCGCGGAAGCCCTAGGGCCTAGTTTAATTCGTATCTATGAACCCGGCACATTATATTGTACTCTTTCATTCGCAGATACGCTCACGTGAACAACTGCTACGCTCTGAGGTAAACTACACATTATTCACTTCCATCTATCGAAGCCTCACTTTGCTCCTGGTCGATACTACGATCGTTTAAATATGTATGATATTAGCACAGGATAGGAAGGGATGGAGGATTGCATCAAACCAGTCTAAAGACTGACGACAGCAAAAAAAATTAACTTGCAATCAATTTGACGCAGTCAGTAATTGATATGATAATGGAGCTGGAATGGGAGTCAGTGGATGACAGGAGGAGTGTGAAAAGTGCTGGGAAAGTACAAGGAGCTTGGAGGGATATTGGTCGAAGAATTAGGAATAGTGGGAAAGATGACCATGACCACAAACCGGAACTTGATTTCATACATTAGGGAGTGGGAAAATTTTCTTTTGTGGGTAAGGGTGTCAAGAATTGGAACAAATTACCTGGTGAAGTGATGAATAATTTACCAAAAGCGCAGAAGGAATTTAAAATTATAATTCGTAAATCGCAAAAGTAGGTGGGTGAGAAATTAAAGGCCCAAAATATATAAGATAATAAAAATAAAAACAAAAAAGGGGTAATTGGATAACTAAGGGAATTGCCACCGGTGTTTGTGCTCCATCGCAATTAAAGTATAGAAAATACAAAAATGGGAGTCTTAGGCATACTGTATGTAGTACGACGTTGTGCAAACGCATTACGGAGAATGTACCTGAACAATTGCAAGAGTCCTATTGCGATCGTTACCTGCAATCAGTTCACTTGTCTGTTTCATTGGGAAATAAAAATTAAATATAGTTCTTCGTTACCTCTTCTGTTCTCTGTGATTTTATTTTAATATCCCAGACTGCAATACTTTCAACGAGCGTGGTAGGTCAGCGGAAACGCTCTGGTCTCGCATTCAGGAGGACGCGTCTTCAAATCCCCATCTGACCCTCCAGTTTCCGGACATAATTCCAGGCGAATGCCAGGATGCTTCCTTCAGAAGGCCACGGCCGAATTGCTTCCAGTTCTTTGCACCCAGTTCTTTCCCGTGTCTGATGAATTTAAGGGAAAATAATTTATTCTCTTGATACACGGTCGCCATGCCGTCCTGAATTGTATGGTTGGAGGAGGGGATACAATACTTTTTTGGCTTGTTGAAAATAATTTTAATTATTTAGCTGCTTCGTTCAGTTACAAATGGTATTAGCTCTCTAAATAATCACTTGCTTATAGCAAATTAGTTATTCGCGGCTAAATTTGACGATACTAAATACTTGCCTTATATCTTATCGAATGATCCCAGTAATGTTTACCAGGCCCATTGAAATTGTTGAAGTTTTAACGGAGACTCTACAGTTCTTTTTGCCGTAACTACTGATTGAGAAAAAAAAAGACCTCAGCACGCTAATAATTTTACGCGAGTATATAATTCGATGAAGGTCATTCAGCTGAGGGATCAGCTGAAATATTGGAATGTTCCTACAAACATGTCCGTTCTTATTAACAAAAGCAGTTAATAGGAGTTTAGAGCATGAATCCATACAACAACCAATACTGTACATGAATTTATTACAAGATTCAGTGACTGTTGTTCGTGATGTCTAATATTAGTGGTGACCAAAGACTCGCAGACAGCCGAGGTGTGGAAGCGGTGCTTGACCCCCGTCCCACGTGTCTCCCACGTGGAGCGTCTGACGCTGGACATCTGGCGTGCCCACCTCCGTGACAGCACCTGCGCCTCCTACTCCATATGGATGTCCTCTGGGTTTCTTGAACCTGGGCACTTTGCGGCTGCTCATAAACAGCGTTGGATCACCGCTAGAATCATACAGGCCACAAGGCGGCAGACTCTGTGCCCTCCCACGCTGAACCGATTACTATAACTGATCAACACTGATGCTCAACCCAAATATTGGTCTGCATAAAGTTTCTTTTCTACTGTATTTTTAGTCTCTGGTTCCATATTTTCATACGTTACGCATCCGGCAATAATTCCTTTGTGTCCTGTTGGTGTGGTAGCCATCTGCAGTTCTTTCCGTCCACCTGTCCCTTAATCACTGTTTTAGCAGTCTTTCGTATCCAGTTAATTCTGGTTGCTTCCTCCCTCCTTATGTTGTTCCACAATCTCTTTCTTTCCTCTAGCTCTTCACAGCATATCCCCATTTGTTATTTTGTTCTCTAGCTAGTTGGCAAGCTCTTTTGTAAACATCACATTATTAAGGCTTTCATGCCTCGTCTTTCTCGGGACCCTTATAGTGCCACACTGTATTAAAAACATTTTTAGTAATCTGTTTTCCTTGTAGTCAGATTACCATTGTTGGATACCATTAGCTAAGGGTTGTCGTTTTTCTGCTCAAATTATTTTTCTCCCAAATATCTGAACTGTTCAACTTATGCCAATCTTTATTTTATTTTGATTAATTGTTAGGTTATAATACACTTTCATCAATATATCCTACAAAAGTGTTAATATTTTTTTTCGATTATTTCTTCATTGTTTCGTATTCTCTCCAGTCTGCTTAACGAACATTTTAGTTTTGTCTCTACGAATTTTTGCCTAGAGGCCAGTTTTTTCTCTCAGTGGAATCAGCTCATCGTTAATGTCAACATTAAATATAAGTGGGGACGGAAAATAGCTCTGTCTTACCGCTCCTCTCCCACTGATATCCACGCTGTAACAACACTCAAGACTAAAATTAAATAGACTTGTATTTTATTAAGTATTTGTTGTGAGCTAAAGTGTGCTTGAATTTGATCTTTTATGTAATTCAGTGTATATAGAATTTGTTTTATGAAAAGAAATTCTTTAAAGACCATTTAATATGTTTAAGAATTGCTTAAATGTTGGTAATTCCAAGTATTAATGCAAGTTACGATGTCTAAGGACAATTTGCTACAGTTTAAAAACGATTTCTGTGAATAATTTTGTGTTTAGGTATCTTTAATTTCCATTTCTGACCATTTTGTAATGACGTTAAATGATTATGTATTAATTCTGATTGTTTTTAATATGTTTCAATTGTTTTAGTAATTGTTAATGTTCGAGAAATATCTGGAAGAAGCTTTTGAAGAGTTCTAGAAATTTCGATAGAGCTTATATAAAGAAATCAGCAGAAGGACAGTTTTAGTTTTATACAAATTCACTTTGAAACTGCCAAGGACTGCTTTAGTAGTATCTCTGGATTGTATGAAGGAATGTAAGCAGTATCGTTGACGTGAAAATAAACGAAAGTTTAAACTGAAATTCATTGTGGACTACTTAATTATCAAATTAATTAAACCACCAAGAATCTGACAACGCGCTACTTAAAAGCCATCTAGAATCTGAAAGATCACTGCAAAACTACATATTCCAGATTACCTGATGAAGGCAACAAAGGACGTTGTCGAAACATTGTCATCGTTTTATGAAAATATCCGTACGTTGCATTTATACGGCGGGATAATCTGCACTCACATATGGCCGGAGATGTTACAACCAAATCGAGGTTTTGGTCGTTAAGGGATTGTGCACAAACTACGTGGCTTGGTCTAGGGGGGGTTAGCTGGAAAGCTACGTTAGGCTACGTGGAGGGTGGGGGGGGGGGTAGAGGCAAAAGCCACGTTGGGCTACGTGGGGGCGGGGGGTTCACATGAGGCCAAAATGGAGCTGCGTGGTTTATACACGCTCCCTAAGTAATAGCAAATCTGTTTAGCTAACCAACTGTGGAGAAATGACAAGGCAGAACACTGCGATCGACCTGTCATTTCTGACACAGTAGTATACCAACGATAGATGGCAAGATAGGTAGGTAACGGCGTTAGTTGACTGAGTGCATGTGTTGTGCTCTGCAGTGTGTCTGTGCGTGAACTTGAGTGGCCGGGTTCAGTGGCCCCTGGCGGCCAGCTGGTCCGGTTCTGCCGCCCGCACCATTGTGTCTGGACAACGGGACCCGCCAGCTACGACCACTGTGTCAGCTGCTTCTGAATATAGTGAACTGGAGCACACGAGACACTAAGCAGTACTATCACGAAACCAGCAAGAACTAGCGACAAGAGCGGAAACAGAACTCGTTCAATTAGAAACATTGACCTAGAAATAAAAAACAAACACAAAAAAGATCTTAAAATTGTTTGTATATATATATATATATATATATATATATATATATATATATATATATATATATATATATATATATATATCAGAAGCAAGTTCAGGCTATAGGAAGATCAAAAAATAAAAATTATTTTATTTAGGTGCTGTCTGGGAGCGTCCATAAACTACGTGACTCGGTCTATGGGGTGGATGGGTTGGCTGGAAAGCTACGCTGAAAAAGGGGGGGGGGGTTGGTTCCGAGCCAGGCCACGAAGCTTTTCATTCACATTATTTATCACAGTTAAAATGAGGTACAGAACACACAACAGCATGTCAATATTATTTTAGTCAATTAACTATCCCCATATGTAATTTACGGTAGTCTGACAATAAGAAAAACAGTACAAAATGTCTTCTGGAATCAATAGGGAATAAAGCTACGTGCTATGCGGGGCGTAGAGACAAAAGCCACGTTGGGGTTACGTGGGGGGGAGGGGGGGGACAGGAGTTCGCAGGAGGACAAAATGGAGCTACGTTGTTTAGGGACGCTCCCTTATCAGTCTCTCGACTGGTTTGATGCAATCCTCCATCTCTTCCTATCTTGTGCAAACCACTTTAGCTCACCATAACCCTTACAAATCCCGTCCTCAATTACCTGCTTCATATATTCTAATCTCCGTCTTTCTCTACAGTTCTTACCTTCTGCTGTTCCCTCCACTAACAAGTTGAACAATCCTGCATGTCTGAAAATATGACCTACCATGCTCTCTCTTCTATAAAACTTAAAATTGGAGATTTTGAAACGTGTGACTGTAGAGGGATGTTGAAAATCGAGTCCACAGTTACAGAGAGAAATAACATACTCTGGAAATGATGGGTGAGGAAAGAAGTTTGCTTAACAGTCTCGCAGAAAGAAGAGACAGGCTGGTGGGTCACATTTTAGACCTGAAGGATTTGTTGGTGGATTGAACCGGGGAGGAAGATTATAATATTTGAAGCAAACAACACGCTGAGGAGTGGAAGCAACTAACTGATAACTGGATGAAATAGAGTGCTGCTCAAAAACGATAAGAGCGACAGCAGGAAAGGAAACGAAATCGTTGCTTTTGTTTTTTTCAAACCAGTTTTTTTTTCGCTTCACTGAATATTGCTATTTAGGTATCATGTTCGTATTTACTGAAACTTTAGAGAAGAAAAAAAAAAACTCCTTTCGCGTCAGTCGTAGACTCTGAAAATGTATTCTCGTTGCTGGTACAACCAACTCTTGGCACTTGTTTGAATCCTGGATATTTTCTGTAATCTCTTTACTACATATTCTAATGTAATACCAAGATTGCAGACGCCATTAAACGCTGATTTTACGTTTCTCGTTACTGTCCACGCTGCTAATGTACAAGGGGTGATCAAATGAGAAGGTACGAAACGACACGGTGGGTGCAAATGTAGACTTTATTCAAAATAGGCCTGAGCACAATGATCCCATTGATGATCAAGCCGCAGGATTCCTTGTTCCCAGAATTCCTGTGGTCGTGACGAGACCCAGTCCTTCACAGCGTCCTTGAGTACGTCGTCCGAATGAAACGCTTCCCCTTTCAGATGTTTCTTCAATGGACCAAACACATGGAAATCGCAGGGCGACATGTCCGGACTGTAGGGCGGATGGTCCAACGTCTCCCACTTGAACTTGGCCAGTTCCATGTGTGTGACTCTGGAGACGTGTGGACGCGCGTTATCATGGAGCAGAACCACACCCTCCGTGAGCAGCCCCGGTCTTTTGTTCTTTATGGACCTGCGTAGGCGTCGGAGTGTCTCACAGTACACATCCCCCACCTGTACGCCATCCTGTCCTCATACGGACTGCCGCATCATTTGGACGCCGCTTTTGATAAGAGCCTCTGCTCTCTACTGCGCATGCGGGCGCCCGCGCATGCTCCGGCCCGAGTCAGAGACTCCAATCGCATCCCGAGATGTATTGCTACGTTCTCCAATGGCGGAATATGCAAATATTTAATTGTTACGTTTTTACGTCGTTTCGTACCTTTTCATTTGATCACCCCTTGTAGTTTCCAAACTATCCAGACTTTTTTGGTCCATTCGTTGCCTGCACTGTACTTTACGTTTCTGGGAACCTACCAGTTGCTAGACGACATGAAGCGACAATACCAAATGTAAAATAGAGAACTTGCTTCTTGGTAAATACACAGAAGATTGATAATGTCAGTAATGGAACTGGCTTAAACTTTCAATCTTCTGCCAAATATTTGAAGTACAGGAACAGTACTAAATATTGCATGGAATAAAGACTGATATAATACTATAAAATATAACTTATAGTTTGGAAGGACAGAAGAGACTGGTTTTTACATTGTATATCGGTTTTAACCTTCTACTATTACTTGCAGCGGGAATGAATATAAGAGGATTGACTTAATATAATTTATCTAATTGCAATGAAATACAAGCCTCGCTGGAAATTTCCCTACTCACCCATTTTAGCCCTTTCATGAACCCGCTTACTTTTACTCTCTACGAATTTTAATTTTATATTATTTCAGCGTATTCGGTAAATTATTTATCACTTTCACTTAATACATTATTACAGTCTCTGACTCAATTACCTGTGAAAGAAAAATTCCCACTCCCTTATGCCTAAAATCGTGTCACAATTTGTGGTCATGGTAAATTTTTCCCTTCCGTTCATCACTTATATCATTCCAGATTGTGTTCTGCAATCATTTCCAGAGACAAATCTGGCAACTCTTCTATGCAACCCATCCAAATCTTTTATTTGATACCCAAAAAATGTGTTCTATGCGACACTAGAATTACAACCAATAGTCTGACCAATGTTTTGTAATCGAATTTCCACGCTTCCCCTGGTACACCCAAAATACTATATTTGTTCCCAATATACCGCGTGTCCCAGAATTATCTTTACAACTTTGACATTGAATAAATTATGTTTGGAACGAGATATCACAATGCAGGTTTTTGCACTTTGAAGAGTATCTCTCAAAGTTTTGTTTCTGTCTCTAGAACATTTCAACGTGTGCACCATTTGTTGCCCGTACAATATCATAGCGATATTCAATTTCTTGCCACGTTCTTTGGAGCATCCCATGATCAACTGCCGTAATTGCTGCAGAAATCCTCTGCCTTAGATTAACCAAATTTCTAACCGGGGTTTGATACACGATGTCTTTTACGTATCCCCAAAGAAAGAAATCCAAGGGGGTTATGTCAGGTGAACGAGGCGGCCAGTCAATTGGACCCCGACCAGGAAATTGTTTATCTAGAAAATCACGGACATCATGAGCCCAATGCGGAGGTGCACCATCCTGCTGAAAGATGACTGTCGGAAACACACTGAGCTTTTTCCTGCGGGGTGTACATTTTCAATAATTGTGATGTAACTACCGACTTGTCAGCAAACAGCTCCTGAAAGGAAACAGAAAAAAAACTTTGAGAGATACTCTGTAACATGCAAAAAACTGCATTGTGATATCTCGTTCCAAACATAATTTATTCAATGTTAAAGTTGTAAAGATAATTCTGGGACACCCTGTATTTTGAAATCTTAAATAATGCCACAAACAAATAGTCTATATATATAAAGATTAATGTATGTATGTTTGTTTGTGTGTTAGTTTGTTTGTTCTTCATACAAATCCACATTTTTCATCCGATCTCGATGAAACTTTGCACACTTATCCTTGAAACAAGGAGAATAATACTGTTTACATTTGGTTGAAAAATTATCTGTATAAATAACACATATTGTCTCATAATTTCGAAATACTACTGAATGGCGATAGACAGAGGCGTTGAATATGGAGGTCTCTCTACTGTTTTTCCGTGTAGCGGTCGTGTAGCTCAGTGGCTAAAGCGCTGGCTTCAAATCTCCGTGGAGGCTAAGATTTTTAAAAATTGTTTTTGATCGTAAGAGTCAAGCCTGGGCCGTCGGTTATTCGGATTGAATGTTAAACTGTAGACATTACAAAGTTAGGGGTGCAATGCGAGGCAAATCATAGGTAGTCTTGCAATGCAGTAGGTGTACACTTTTTTACGTTATAATGATCCCTCAGGGGTTGTTCGCAGTCATGTGTGTGTTTGTGTGTGTGTGTGTGAACTGCAGTAATAATACTATAAATACGGAAGTAAGTCTCTGTGTTTTTGTTACGTTTTGACGGCTAAATGGCTATATCGATACTGATGGAATTTGACAAGAAAATCTGTATGAAGGGCACAGGACATTTTTTCCAGTGTGATTAACAGTTGTAGTCACGAAATTTTAAGACCTCATCGAATGGTGACAGAAATATGTTGGAAACTGATTCTCTTCAAGAGACAGGTACGACGGTAGAATGATATAGTGATAGCTTTCCTGTCATATTATGCCAACTCGGTGTTGTTTGGGACCAATCCTTCGTTACCAACAACTTTCTATATTCAATTCTGGCAAAAAAAATCTTAATCCACGCGTATGAAGTCGCGGGTACGAGCTAGTAGTCTAATATAAATTTTGTTCTCTCTCCTCTGTTAACGTAAATACACAATTAAAATCTGTATTTCTTATATAAATATTCTAAAATGCAAGAAATTATTACGAGTATATATCCTTACGATGAAATGAGCAACGTAATAAACTGACGTTGCGTTACGGTGTAGGCGCGTAAATTGAATGGGGCACTTTATGCAAGTTTGTATTGCCAGCCATCTAGCGTCTCGAGCGCCCTGTAACCACTAAGGGCCGTCGGTTTAATCTCGTTCCATATTCCACTCGAGTGTGCTCTGGTAACGCCCGCCAGACGAGCGCACTGCTCGCAACGTATCTAGAGAGACGCACGCTTTATGTGGGAGCATACCACAAATGAATTCTGATACTCATGAAGGAGAATTACCGCTGACGGACGAAGCAGAAATGATGTTAAACGAACTCCGAAAAAACTCTTCTGAAATTGCATGTATGGAATACACCACTGTATTGTAAGTGAAGCATGGACTTCAACAATACCACAAAGAAGGAAAATTAAAGCATTTAAAAAGTGGTAGTATAGGAGGATGCTGAAAATTCAGTTGACAGATAAAGTACGAAATGAACGTGTTTTGTAAAAAAAAAAATGGACGAGAAAAACACTTGTGGAAGAATCCCACAGAAAGAAGAAACAGGTTAGTAGGTCATGTTATAGACATGTGGGATTGGATAATTGTTAGTGGAGGGAACAGTCGAATTAAGAACTTTAGAGGAAGACAAAGATTAGAGTATAATGAAGCAGATAATTGAAGACCTGGGTAGGGTGAGATTAAGAGGTTAGCACAAGGTAGGACTGCGGATTGCAGTAAATCAATCGATGAACTGATGACAGAAAAATAAGAATTTCATGGTGCCCTAGAAGAAATATATGACTATGTTCTGTTGAAGAAGTTGCAACCGGTTTCTCATATGTCTTTACCGTTCTAGGAAACTTATACCAAACTTTATCATCAGTCTGCCAGATTTTTATTGTAAACCTACAAGCGGGCTGTCTCTGCCTGTCCCTTTGTGTGGCTTCACTCTAAAACTATAGAACCAATTTGGATAGGGTTTGGATAGAGTTTAAAACCTTATGGTCATGGTCTAGTTTAAAATCTAAGGTATATCCTGTTACCCTACGTGATCGTGGAACAGAGCAAGAAATACTAATTCATTTACGAGATACCATAGAACACAAATAAACACTCCACCTTTTGAATTCTGTTTTGGTTATTTAGTTCCTCGGTTTCCTGAAATATAGTACCTTAGAAATCACGAAGAACATTATTCAAACTACTAAATCAAAGATGAACTCTCCGATGAGCGCAACAAAATTTTAGAATATAATTTCCAGCAGATAATACAAACCTTTATGCTTTGCTACTGGGAGGAAAGCAATAGGCGAACGGATTACTACGCAAACCAATGAACTTGTTTTTTCATAAAATAGATTGTCAAAGAAATTATCCGATAAGATGAAAATTCGGAAATGTAAAAATTGTTGTGTATGATTGCGTTTTACAATAAGACAAAACCAAGGGGCTGAACAATAAAAAAAAATAAAGATGTCAAACTGTTTAATACCTGGGTGACCGATCTTCGCACGGCTTCTTGGATTTCTGTTCAATATGCAAGATTTTGTGCGAAGTTTGATTAAAGTTAAACGTTTTTTTCAAGGCTTCCTAGGCATTTGCTCTAATCAAAGAGAAACCTAACTAACGTCAGTAAGCTTGCTAGTACCTGAAACTTCTACGAGATGGTGTTAGACCCGTTTTCCGAGATAACAAATAAAAGAATCGATTGGTTTTTGTAAAATCGTGTTTTTGCAGGGCAGACAGACAGCTGTTTAGATTAACTAGGAAAGCAAAACGTTGTCTAAACATGAAATTTCATCCAAATCAGTGGAGCCGTTTCCGAGATACCATATAATATATATATATATATACCAGAATTGCTCGTTTAAAGATATAAAATTGTACAGTAAGTGCTAGGCAATAAAGCCCTTAACTTGATGCTTAACTCTAAAACCTTACGTTCTATAACATGGACCTGCTAAGTGGTGGGGTTTCTCGCAGTAGACCCGTACAGCTTTTAAGAGAGCGCTGTAGGATTTCCGTTTTCAGGTCGCGGGCTCTTGTTTGCGGGCCGCCGGCGGCAGGAATTGATCGGGGATTGTGGGGACCGACTCCCTGATTCGCCGAGTCCGCCCCTCCGGGGATAACCGACTCTCCCCAACTGTCGGTTGCCGACACAGGATTTTCATCGCTCGCTCTGCACTCTTAAGTTGCGATCGTTGCGTATGGCTTACCGGTTCAAAAATATATTGTGTATTAATAGTTTTCGGCGTTTCTTCGGCATAATTTGGAGAGTGATTTGAGGCAAAACAGAATGACACAGTAAGGCCCTCTTCAAACTGCGCAGTTCCGAAACGACGCGATTGAAACTTGAGGGTCCCACAGGCGACCTAGTACCACACACTGAGGATACTGTGAAGCGATTCAGTGTATTCTGTCTGCCTCCAGCCGTGGTGAGCGTCGGCTTCTAACAGAGGTTTTCATCATGTCAAGTGATAATGATATTATTGTCTCCTATTCTTACTATAACTATTATAGAAAAGAAAAATCCGAAGAATGTGTTGCCATTTTTAAATCATACATACAAGAGATAAAGAATGGAAAAACATAATGCAGAGTAAGTAAGTAAAGGGATGTAATAAAAGATATCGATCACTTACGAAATTTTGAAGTTAATGCTAGTCACAAGAAGTAATAAAAAGTAAATAAACGTCAAAGGTTTTTATCGTGGTATTAATTAATTAAATTATTCCTAATGTTAGATCACACATGCCCAACAGGTGTCGATATTTACTATGGAAAAAAGCATTCTCTCACAATAAAAAATTATAACTTCTTGAATTTCTTTAGCAAATAATGACTCATCAAATAAATTTAAATTTTGTTTTTATTAAACTGTTCTTTGATTTTTTTCCACATATACATCTTACTGATTATTACAAAAATGTTTCCTCTTGATTGATATTACTTCTTAACTATTTAAACTAACCAGACGTTAAAGACCTAATATTCTCTGCACACCTTCAACTTAATAACATAGCGCTACGCCCGATTGTGAGTACAAATAACGATCTAGCATTGTCAGCAAATGTTTTCTAAAATCCATTTGAAATAGTTTTAAATGATAAAGAATGATTCGGGGAAACCATAAAAAACCGAAATTTGCATGTCCGAACGACGATTCAAACCTGCGTTCTCCTGAATGCGATGCTAGAGCATTACCGCTTACCCACCATGCTCGGTCAGATATAGTGAGTATCAAATAGACTGAACTGTTTACACCACATGTCAAATTTTAAAATAAACTCTTTCATATTCTTTTTAGTTTTAATGGACTTCACTGGTTATTTTGTATAGGCCTATACTCTTAAGAGGGGGCCCACTGTGACTAACTTTTTCTCAGAGACTATTTTTGCAACTTTTTATTCAAAATAATTTCGAAGACTATGATCAGATATTTATTAGATATTTACTAACTTCTGTCACGTAAGCTGCTAGAAAACATACCAAATAATGTATTCCATTAAAATACAAGTAAAATTAACTCATATCAAAGACGAGAAAGAAAAAACATAACAAAAAGAGGATACGAATTTCGTTCGTTTCTTTTACTAATATTTGGCTTCATTAATACAAACCACGTCAAAATCTAATAAGTAGTTTCGGGTGATCGTGTGAACACCGTTCATCCTAACGTGTATACAGACAGACAAACGCATAAAATAGAACAACAGTTGTTCCTTGTCTAATAGTGCTTCAAGCTTATTTCTTCTTTTCCTTCTTCCATCGCTATACTAAACTGAGGAGCCCGAATGAACTTATTTAGCAGATGTGTTTTTCTTCTTTTCCCAAAATTTCTTCATCGTCTCGCTGAGCTCTTTTCTACGTTCTTCCGTCCAGGTGTTCCTTCTTCTAATATAGTGTTTGTTGGCAAATTGGTGGTCATTGACTATGCTACTAAATCTGCATCTGTGCTGTATATCATCGTCTGTGATTCCAATTTCCTGGAGACCCTGGAGACTGTTTTTCATTTTCATTTAAATGGCCAGATTGAGAATTCTTTTCGTTACTCTGCTGTTCTTCGTTCAGAAAATCTGACCGCAGAATTTAATTCGTCTTTTCCTGAATGTGTCCGAAATTTTTCCCGAATGCTGGTATAGTTCATCCAAACTCCTCCTTATTCATGCTTATTTATTAGAAATGAAATATTTGAAACGTAGAGACTTGTTAAGGTTGTATGGTACAGGTTAATGTTTGCGTTAGCGTACGCTGCTGTGCAGATATGAGTTGCGGGTGAGCGTTTAGATTGCCGAGGTTGGCAGCGCCGTGGTCGCGGTATCGGAGAGTCGTGGCGATTGGCACGTGACACTGACTGATGAAGAGTGTAAATCAACCTCGTCGACACTGACTGCCTAACGGCCTATTGATAGTACCGGCGCCAACCTGCAATCACAGAACCTCCCACCCACTCGAAACCTTTTGGAAAGAAAAGCATATAAAATAAATTACAGAACATCAGAGGAAGAATAACCCCTCATTGTCCTAGAAATTCGCAAGCTATCATCAAGGTAATGTATATAGTTGTGGCTTTTATTGGTCTACTACTTCTAAACATTCAGCGCGGAAAGTATGTGTGTCTGTCCGTTTGCTCGGGCAATATGGGAAAACTTGTGCACAGATTTTCATGGGGTTTTACAGCTTAAAAGCTTGGGGCCCAACTTAAAACCTCAGGTACGTTTCATGATGCTACTGTACCTGGCACCAGAAAAGGAAATTAAAATCTGAGCTCAATATCAAACTTCTTAGTGCGCCTGTCGTTTCTTGTCGTTTCTTTCTGTTACCTCTGGTGGTCTGAGAAGTCTTCAAAGCCGACAAAGTCGGATGATAGTGTTTCAGGTGTCCAGGTTGATCGTTGATTCGTATTTATGAAAATTCCAGGATTAAACATTGTGCGTGCTGAACAGTTGAGTGTATTATGCGATTGTATATTTGGTCTACGAACAAATTTATTTTCCCATGAGTACATTTTTTTTTTCTTTTGCTTCTATTCTCTGATTACAGGATTATTATTAGATTTAAAAAAAAAAAAAAAAAAAAAAAAAAAAAAATCCATCAAATTTTTCAAGCTGGTTTTTCGTATTAACGGATGTTATATTTTGTTTATTAGAACGGTATTGATTCAGTTTAGTTAGGGGAGAGAGAATACCATACGTGACATTAATTTAGCACTTTTATTTCGTTAGACTGTCTAGGTTTTCCACCGTTACCTGCTTGACGTCTCTCAACAGCGAGGTCTTTAGAGACGGGAAAGGATGGGTGCAATGAATGGGAAGGATTTCGGCCATGGCCTTTTTAAGGAAGCTTCCCGGCATTTGCCTGGAGTGATTTGGGAAACCATGGAAAACCCAAATCTTGATGCCCGGACAGGGATTCGAACCGCCGTCCTCCCGAATGCGAGGCCAAAACGCTCTCCGTTACACCACCACGCTCGGTCCAATGTTGACGAAGATAATCACAAAAACTATTATTTGTTTTAGTTTTTTTATGTTATTATTTGGTTTTTTATGTTTATGTTTATGTTTTTTCTAAGAGTCCTAGCTTTTGTTACTTGAAGTGTTTATTCATCAAGTAATTATCTTTCATGTACGTATATGTTATTATCTATCCGTTACTTTATCTGTGAGAGCAAAGATAACACGAGCTGAACACAATACTAGGTTAAGGACACCCTTGGCCGGCAAGCACGTTAACCATTACGCGGCCGGTGCCTGTAAGGTACACGCTCTCAGCAGAGAGAAGCGCTCTGTTGAGCAAACTTTCTGCTGCGGCTCTACGGCAGATGTGAGCAAACAATGAGTAAGACACAGAGCGACCAGCAGGGACAACCTGTTCACCGTGCTGTAACTCAATTCAACTCTAGGTCGTAATTTAAAAGTGTACACCGGAAGTTAAATCGATCACATACAAAGGTCTGGTGCGTCCTCACTTAGAATATTGTTGTTCTGTATCGGGCCCCCATCAAAAGGAATTAATGGAGGCACTGGAGAAAGTCGAAAGAAGAGCCACTCGATTCGTGATAGTTATATGTAACTGAGGGGAAAGCGTAAATGCAATGTTGAAGGAGTTAGGTCGGAAACACCTGGAACTTCGAAGGCGTTGCTCTCGGAACAAGCTAATTAAAAAAAATTCTCGACTGACCTGTTTGAGAACGATAGCAAACACATATCTATCACCTACACTCATATCTAGGAATGAGCGGAGAAAATAAGGTAACAGTAATGAGGGCCCGAACTGATACAATTCTATACTCATTTTTTTCCACGAACGATTAGGGAATGGAAAAGGAAGGATTTATTGAGCGAGATTACTTAGAATTCAATTGGAGTAGGTCGCGATAAATCACTTCGGTCATCCTGATCTGGGTTTTCCATGGTTTTCCCAGATCGCTCCAGGCGAATGCCGGGTTAGTTCTTCAGAATACCCCGTGGGTGCCTCCTGCCACATCCCGCACAAACGATTACGCACTAGGATGGGCGCAATGTATCCTTCGCCATCCACTTGTAGTGAATAGTGGAGTAATAACAATAATAATTGTAACTCGTGGACGATCCGGAACGTAAAGTATCCTCTGTTTCAGCCACCACTACCTGTAGGGGAAACTGGAAGAGCGTTTTCCCCGTGGGTATTTACCCATTCCAGAAATCACAGAGCGTCCATAAGCTGCAAAGTTCGATATTGGCTGCTTTTGAGCCCCCATTCTCCATGAAACCTTACGCGGCTTGTTGATTGAGACTGTCATACCTCCCTTTCCGCGGGTGGTACATAGCTTTTAGGCGTACTTCACATTGCACAGCAAGCAGCACCAGAGATGAAGGTCAGGTTAAGTACCTACGAAAATCTTCGCCGAAACAGGGATTCGAAGCGAGGACTTTCCGACCCACAGTCAGACGACTTAATCACAGAGCCACTAGACTGCATAGGCAGTGGCGTAGAAATAGCATACTTCCATAGTATACTTCCTTCACCCGAGAAGTATGAAATCGTTTGGTTTGGAATTGATAACTTGATTCCGGGGAACCGAGATGTATTTCTTTCTTGTCTGCGGACTTTGCCTCACAACATGGCCAGTCCCGAACTGCGCTAGCAAAAAGTCCGCCAGTCCAGTGCAGTCCGGTCCGGTCTGGTCGGCGGCCGCAGAGCCTTGGACCGTGAAGCTTCGGGGCCAATTACCCGGTTCCCCTCAGCTTAGCGTGTAAAGCAGGAGCCAGCCTTCGCGTCAGATACGCATCTGACAAGTTTTACGGACTTCAAAACACTCAAATTACGGACGCACTCTATATACTAGCTTTGAATGTACATAATTTTAATTGAAATAAATGGAATGGTTCCATTGAAAGTTGTTGTCTGACACAGCGGAGATGACCGGGTACAGTTGTTGGTACGCTGAACACCTGTTTTACACCTTGTCTCAATGCAATGATTTTTTGGAAACTATTACACCCTTGTTGCATCAACAGTCGGCGACTTGCTCCTCAGATTATAGTTACGTTATTCACTCTTTCTTGGCGAATTGTTCGGTTCGCTTAGATGACAGAGTTTTCTATTTCCCGCGTCAGGGGATCCTACTGTAATAGTGTAGATAAAGTGTGGCCACCTGTCTCGTTATTAATTAAATTAATTTTGTTAGGACACATTATCAATAAAAATATTATTTATGATTGAAGTGGTTGATTTGAGGAATCGGTATGTTGCTTTGGACATTAATAACACCGTTGTACCTACGTTTGACATTAATATACGTTTATTACAAAATTATCCTTCATCAAATGTTATTAACATAATTGTCATAATTAAACAAACATCTTCATTTTACATCATTTCTAATGGTTTTCAGTATGTCCATTCATCGAGCTCAACGGGGTAATGAGATTTTCTCTAGAGCGACACTGGGTTGATCAATACGATAATGATCTGCGGTGATCACCATATGAGCGGGGTTACCATTTAGTAGAAGGCGCTGAGTCTGCTGCCCGCAGTCGCCCGACGCGAGGGTTCCTTTTTCTGTTTGCCGTCGGAGACCCACGTCCACTAGGATAAAGACATGGAACACAAGAGCAACCACACACCGCACCGGCGTTAATCGCCGCACATCTCTTTCTGCAGGCTGGCCGCGCACCTACCACACAGCTCACAATCCACTGTACCATCTCCACAGCGAGCGGCACGCTGCCTTCAACGAGGGCTACCTGGCCCAAAGTCGCGTTAACTACAGTTAGCTTTTTGCCCCCTTTCTCCCCTCTGTCTCTCTGTGCAGGTCACGCGTCCAGGTTCAAGTAAAATAATTCATCATAGTGTGGCAATACATTAGAACGAGTAACTTGTGTTCTGTACGATAGGTGTATTTTTATTCATGAAATATATAACTTATGAGGAGATGATTTGGAACCATCCCAGCGTTTACCTTGATGATTGCGGCAAACCATCCAGCAGGTACGTGGGGGACCTGGCTCGTGCCCGGTGCCGTTACACATGCTCGATCCACTGTGCGGCCCCTCAGCGCACTGAGCCAAAGTGATGGGCTTATTAATGATTTATGTTTTCTTAAATAATAATAATCATAAACTGTAAACAAATACATAGAGCCAACACGACTTCTATGTTTGCTCTATGCATGTGTGAACATGTATGATTATTAAAACACATTTAAAACAAATACCGGTGCAACCCTGTATCAGAATCGCCCATAGATTGTTCCTTAGCACACAAGGCCATGAAGAGTCAACGCAGGGTTGTCAGTCCCGTTTTTTGTTAGGGTTTTACGACTCGTCGATGTCCAGATCATTAGAGGCGGAAAAGTACAGGGTACAAGAAACACGAAACAGTTCAGCCATTCACTTGGAGTGTACAGCCGAAATGCGGATAGCCGGAAGGGGATTCGAACCTGCGCCCTGTCGAATACTAGGCCAGCATTACCGCTCACCCACCACGCTCTGTTTCTCATCCCCAAACAAACAAAAAAATCGATCAATTAAGAACTTTTTTTGTTATATCTTTACCCCTCGTCGACGTCGAGGTCATTAGAGGTGGAAAAAGACTGTGGGCAAGAAATTCTGTTGGCAAGGAATTCTGCTATGGTCTTTTAAAGGAACCATCCCTCGAATCACCTGGACCGTATTGCGGAAACCATGCAAAATCCAAATCTGGATGGTCGAACCGGGATTCAAACCCACGTCCTCCCGAATCCGAGGTCAGAGCGTTACCGCTCACCCACCACGCTCGGTCCATCAAGTGCAGTTATTGTCATCAGCTGATTTATTTTGCCTATGCTACCTTAAAGATAGATTATTCGATAGTGCAAATATGACATTTAACTTCCTTCTTTCACCCGACTCACTCTTAGTCAATGACTGTCCTTTGTGTACCTGCCACCGTTCGAGTCCGCTGGGCGGCGAGCCTCCTCTTTAACGACGGGATGTCACTTTTTTCCAGATTCGGGGGCGAGGGAAGTCGCCGCCCCCTGTACCGTGCTCAGCCCTCCGCATCTCCTCCCCCCCCCCCCTCAATTAGAGCCCATAAAATTCATGGCCGACGAGCGGCTGACAAATGCCGGGGAGGCTCGGTTTGTTTGGCCCCGGCGACCGCTCTGTCCGCCAGAAATTGATCACCGCCCCCGCACAGTGATTTCTGAGGCGGGCGCGCCCCAGCGCAGCCGCCCCAGGAATACAACAGAGCTCCTGGCTCCGCGAAGCAACTCACCACCCGACTCTACCACTCCACTCTCCTGCTCAACATTTAACGTTTTATATATAAATAATAATATAAAAATCGGATCGGATGCAATAGGAGAATTAAGTGTATTCTGTTACTTGGGAAGCAAAATTACAACCGATGGCTGAAGCAAGAATGATGTTAAAACCAGAATAGCACTAGCAAAAAGATCCTTCATGAAAAATAGAAATCTTTTAGTTTCAAATATTCTAGGAATTAGAAAGAACTTTTTAAAACTCTATGTATGGATTACAGCGCTTTATGGTAGCGAAACATGGACTTTAGGAATACCTGAACGAAAGAAAATTGAAACATTTGAAATGTGGTGCTACAGATGAATGCTGAAAATTAAGTGGACAGACAAAATAATAAATGCACAAGTATTGGAAATGATGGGTGAGGAAAGAAGTTTGTGGAAGAAGCTTACAGAAAGAAGAGACAGGCTGGTAAGTCATATTTTGAGACATGCTGGATTGGTTAATTTGTTAGTGGAGGGAACAGTCGAAGGTAAGAACTGTAGAGGAAGACAAAGATTATAATATATGAAGCAGATGATTGAGGACATGGGTTGTAAGGGTAATGTAGAGATGAAGTGGTTAACACAAGATAGGAAGGAATGGAGGATTGCATCAAACCAGTCGAAAGACTAAACAATCTTTTACCCGTTGCTTCGTCCTTGGTGTGCATAGTAATGCGATTTTATTTTTTCTTCTAATAGCAAAGCATTTGCGTTTGTAATGTAGTACCTTCTCTACCTTTAATGTAATTTCCTTATTCTACTTGGACGTTAATCGTTGATGCAGTGCTCTGCTTAACGTTTTCCAGAATTCTATCGTACTATATTTCAGAAATCTGAAGAAATAAATGACCAAGATTACGTAGTAAAAAAAAAAAAAAAAAAAAAAAAACACAAACACACACACAGAATTTAATGTGTGTTGTGTTTGTTTGTGTTTTACCGTGATCTTTATTTGGTTTCGCGTAAAAGAATGTGATCTGTGGCGACTATTTGTTGTTGATGTGAGCTACTCATCATTTCTTGCTCCCTTTCCTCGTCATGTAGAGTGATAAATATACCGCAGATGTTAAGCTAGCCCGTTAGCTTTCCAACTGTGTTACCTGAGCGGAAGGACAGATAGAAACAGCACTAGTACAGATTTGTAATGCTATATATTTATAGGAAAAAATAAGTGCAAGAACCTGGATATTCTTGTCTAATAATAGTATAAGTATCCACAAAACACAATTATTTAATTAAAAAAAACTTCCAATGGGATTACTTATATTTTTATAATACTTTACCTTTCCTGCGACCTGAATTATTTTCTTAATTTGTGTGGAATTGTTTTCAGAATGCTTAACAGGTGGGGATTTCAGCGTCTCTTCCCATTCGTCTCTGTGGTCGAACCCTACTAGTCAGGCTGTTGGTGTCTCCTCATTGTGTATGCCATTGTTTCTTTTTACAGTGTTAATTCTTCCTGTGAAAATCTTATTTTAGAGAAGACATCTAAGCAGTCACCGAAAACAACCCGATGCTGTTTGTACTGCTAGTCTCTTAAATGATTGTGCTTTTTCAGTCAAATTATTTTGGGTGTTATTCCAATCTAATAAGCTATAACTCATTTCAAAGATACTTATGACGGTATATTTTTATTAGTATCCAGCAGACTACCAAATATCTTTTCATACCGTAGAACTATTCTAAGAAAAGTGTTCTTTTGGTGCAACTAATGTGCTTTGAAAGCTGTTTTGCTCGTAATTCTTAAGCTTTTCCTACAGCTACGAACAAAACAAGAATTGGGGTCGTTTGAAGATGATTAAAGCTGACAGTGTGATGTATCTGACTGATAAAAGAGCGTCCATAGACAACATAGCTCCATTTGTGGTTCTGGGAACCCCCCCCTTTACCCCCCTCCACCCCCCCTTCCCCCACATAGCCTGACGTGGCATTTGCCTCTACCCTCCTCCACACCCTTCCCGCGTGGCATGCAACTTCTTTCCCTATTGATTTCAGAAGAAATTTTGTACTGTTTTCTCTTGTCATACTACCGTAAATTACATACGGAGATAATTAAATGACGGAAATAAAGATAATAAATACGCTGTTTTGTGTCCTGTACTTTATTTTAGCTGTGAAAAATAACGTGAATGGAAGGCTACGTGGCTTGGCTCGAAATCCTCCCCCCCCCCTCCTTTCCCCCACGTAGCCCAGCGTAGCTTTCCAGCCAACCCTTCACCCCCCGCCCCCCGCCCTAGGCTGACCCGCGTAGTTTATTGACGCTTTCTAAAGTTAACTCTCAGAAATTTGGTGTGGAATCGTATGCGAAGCAAACTGTTAATTCATCTACAGAATGAATTGGTCATGTGAGTTCTGATAGAATTTGAGCAGCCTTCGCCAGCCTGAACGGTGTTGAGGGATCCTTTGCCAGCAGACTAACAACGACCCTGCGTTTGTTTATATCCCATCGGTCTGGTGGAGGCTCAATCCAACATCGTTTCTGTCCCTCTGGCATATTTCCTCCCAGTAACGTGACAATCTCACAGCCACTACAAGGTAAATTGTCTAATGCAAGATAACTGTCATTTGTATATGATCTGATGTCGGTTGCTCTTGGGAAAACCACCACTGAGCTTAACGTAGCTTTCGTAAATTCGTTTAGTGCCCAGGTATCACAGACACAACACACTACGGTAAAAATTCATTGGTCGTAAACAGTTTCCTTCAGTTTTCTGGACGTATTTGGTTTGCTTGCCATCCCAGCTTGATGCAACGGATAATTTGTGGTACTGCATCTCAGATTTACAAGCTGGCCAACAGAAATGTACTACCGTACCTGACATTCTCTAAAGCTATATTATTCACTAGCTCTTGCCCGCGATTCCGTCCACGTGAAGTGATAAAGTAAGGACGTTTTTCTTAAACCGATTACATCACAATTAACACGTCGCCAAATGGGGGGGGGGAACCGAAAATCACGATAAACATTTCGATTTCCTGAGTTAACTACACCCAATACAGCTGTTTTTAATGAATCGCAGTCAACGGAAAATTTGTGGAAACTTTCATCTAAAATTTCTCAGGTTTCGGACTACATACAAAATAAAACATACATTGTTTTATTCCTCCCATCCTCTTGGAACATGGGTTGTACATATTATAAGAAACCTTATCAAATTCCGGACGGTATTTTATTCCGTAAATCTCATCCATTCATTCCAACAGACAAAATTGCGCTCGTATGTAAATTCTCGCAGTCGAAGTGTATAGGCTTAGATTATAAATAAAATCAAGTAGTATAGAACGCCACGCCCTCCGAATCGCCTACCGAATAAGACTACCTTCTCCTACCCAACAGCTTTATACCATAATGCGTTTTCCTCACATACTGATCCACATAGAATCCCTCCGGCTAAAATATGCTATCAATAGCCTTCTAAACAAAAATCCAATAACTCACCGCCTACTTAAAGAACCACTTCATCTCCCCTCCTGTTACAAACAGATCCCACCAACACTGCACCTCCAAAATATCCTTTATATAACCCAGCACAGAGACCGACCACCTACAATACCTCAACAAGAGAAGAGAACAAAAATTTACCCCACTCTGTGAATGACATCAAAATCGCCTACTACTAGCCACAAATCTGCAAGAAAAGCAAACAAAATATTGTACAAAACTACAACTCTGATCATGTAACATCTAAATTCAAATCTACTGTATTATTTTTGTAAAAGTGTAAACATTCCTTTACGAAAATCTATTGTAAACCATATTATCATTTGGCTGAAGAGCACGACATGTGTGCTGCCAGCCCGCTTCCCCCATTAAGGGGGTTGAATGAAATGACAATAAATATATATATATATATATCAGTTTGGTATGGTTATTTGTTAATATTAATCAAACAACATTAATGTCGCCAGAGTTAGCGTCCAATAGCTTGGGTCAAATTTTGTGATTTATTTATTCTCAGTCCATCTGATTCGTTGGTATAGACATGGTAGGTAACAAGAGTTTGTAGTCCTTCATGTCTTTGGCCCAGAGTGCAATGTCATCGTAGAATCTCAAGTTAATCGGTCTTTTGCCATAAGTTAAAAACTGTGGTACCATCAGATGAATATGTTGTGTTGTAGTTTTTTTTATTTATCGCTTTACGCCTCATCGACGTCGAGATCATTTGAGTCCGGATGGGACTGTGGACTAGGGGTGTTGATATTTTTAAAAATATCGGATTTTTGATATATCGATATTTTGAAAAGTATCAATATCGGCTCTCGAAATATCGGAAAAAGTATCGATATATGCAATTTCATAATATCAAACCTTCCAAAAATAAGGCAGTCCACTGAAAAATAGACTTGTGATTTTGTTCTTAATCAGGTTTTCAGTTTCGAATGGTTTCTGTTGGTGATGATGATTGTTGATTTTTTTAAAAAAAAAATTTGACTATTATGCGCCTCATAAGTTTCATAAAGATTAATAAAATTTATAAAACTCGAAATAGGTTCAAGGCAAATCTTATTTTGTGTATTTTTAATATTGACAAGTAATATAGTTGAGGCATTTATATAGGTAGAAGTTTAGCTATCATAGCATGCATTATGGCCAAGTTACATAACTTTTTTTCATATGATTCTTTTGTGGTATTTCCTTTAGTTTTGTATGTTGATATCTTATTCTGAGTTGTCTAATTTTTCTTGCTCTCGAATTAACAACTATTTGTTATTTACACTTCCCACTATTCCTGCTACCTTAACACACTACTTGGACTACCCTTGACAATCCACACGCTCATTTCAAACAATGGGCTCGCGTTCGATTCGAGATGGGCGAGCAATACCTTGCCTACACTGTTGTCATCATCTGGAATGGTACATATAACTTTCAAATTAATTATAGAAACGTAGTAAGATTTACTTAAGCCTGCTGATCTCTATGCGTAACAGAAATTTGAGAGACATGGTGTCATTCAGAGTAAACGAAAAATAATAATTTATTTTATAAAATATCGAATCCGATTTCCAGATTTCAGTATCGAAATATCGATATATCGCCCTAAAAAATATCACTCATAAATACCGATATTTTTAAAAAAAATATCGATATATTATCAACAGTCCTACTGTGGACTAGGAACGGGAATTCGGCAGTGGCTTTGGAGGGAGCATCCCGGCGTTCGCCTGGAGTGATTTGGGGAAACCATGGAAAACCCAAACCTGGATGCCCGAATGGGGATTCGAACCGGTGTCGTCGCGAATGCGAGTCCAGAACGTTAATCGCTCACCCACCACTCTCGGTACTTATTGTACCTATCTTCGCAGCGGTCGAAGGGTGTTCTTCGTTTCTAGGTCACGGTGTTGGAGACAGTAATGACATCACCCCACCGAGCGTGGTGGGGGAGCTATTAACGCTCTGGCCTAGCATTCGGGAGGTCGCCGGTTCGAATCCTCGTCCGGGCATCCAGATTTGGGTTTTCCATGGTTTCCCCAAATCACCTCAGGCGAATGTCGGGATGCTTCCTTCAAAAGGCCATGGCCAAATTCCTTCTCGTTCCTTGTCTACAGTCCCATCCCGCCTCTAATGACATCGACGAGGCGTAAATCCATAAGTTTTTGTTTTTTTTCGGCAACTACGCCATTCAGCCAGCTCAATGTGCTTATGATATCTCTTCCAGTGAATTATTTCTCCAGTACGTTTATGATTCCTAAGTATAGATACCACAGGACGGACAGGACATTCACACAGACACACAACACTTAAACATCCATGCCCGCGGCCGGATTCGAACCGGTGACCTTCGGCACGCGGAGCTAGTGCTCTAGCCCCTACGCTACCGAGGCCGGCTTAAATCCATAAGTAGTAGTTGACATTGCCCAACAGTCAAAACAGGGCCACTCATGCATAAGGGTGTTGGTCGTCGGCAGTCATTGGATAACAATCGAACAGGGGATGTGTACGAGTTTTTCTGCCATGACCTATTGAAGGAAACATGCCGGCATTCTGCAAGCTGCTGTGCTAGTTGTCACATAAGTACAATGGACCTGACGATGGCGGCGGAGAAAATCGTCGAAAGCTTGTCTTTCGATAGTACTATCCGGCGAAGAACCGGTGAAGATTTCGTATAAAAAATACGCCGCAAAAGTCTTGTTTCTCATGAATATCTCACTCTAGATCACCGGACGGAGATTGCAACGTCCCTTGAGCGAGACGAGTGCGTTATCTCTCTTCCACCGTAAGAGACGCTCAGGTTGGTAGAGAGATCCTCGCGCAGTGAGTCATTGAGTCGCTCTACCGAGACGAGACGGGATCGAGAGTGGCGGCCACGAGTAGGACACTTGCCTTGTAGTACCTGTTGGCCACTGTGGGAACGCAAACAGCGCCTCCTCGCCAGTTCGTTGCTCCGAGCCCACTCGGTGGCGCTTTGTTTTTAGTGGCTCCGCCAGATATACGGCGGCGTTTTGGCGGCCAGTAATCATATTAGGTTTATCGCGCAATAAATAGCCGCTCCTCCCCGGAGTGCCGTAACTCGGCCGGCGGTGCGGGATCGATCACTATCCACTCTGCCGTCTTGAGGGAAAACCGCGGCACAACACGACGCTCGAGGCCTAACACAACCTCAACCGCTTTCAACTAAAATCATTATACTGCGTATGGCACTGTTGACCTGGAGGCCCAGAAGGGTAGTTCAACAGAGTTTCGATTCGGTATGCATTCTGCCTTTCTTGTGGCTGAGCTTCCAGTTTATCGTACTATCCGAACCACAGAGCGTCATGTGGGTAATGCTCAAGTAACCAAAGCAAAGCTCATGAAGATTTATGGCCCATTGGGACTTGAATCAGGAATTTTAGCGCTTCAACCACTGAGTCGAACTGCTCAGTATTCAACCGTTTTCTCATACCCTGTTGTCTTCTATGTAAGGAAATAGCATATTTTTCCACTTGTTAATTGGTAAATGTTATATAGCGCTAAATTATTAAATATTAAAACAATAAACGTTACAGATGGTAGTCGGTTAGTAGATGCATAACAATATTTTGGGCAAGACAGTATTGGCTCAGCTACAGGAAAAAAGAGTGGATAAACAGTAGTGTATACAAAAGTGATTGTTGAGTTGGTCAGAAGCTAGCAGTCGTGATTGCCTGACGCTAAGTTTGAGCGAAGCATTATTGTAATAGTAACGCGGACCAATGCTTTATCGCGACATGGCGACCATGACAGGACAGTGAATTATTTGTTGATTTTGGGCATTATTTTGTATGTCAGTATTTCTGTGGTAGTCAGTAAGAAAACTGATGATGTTATTATTTGATGTAATACAGGATGTAATTACACTGAAGAGCCATAGAAACTGGTGTAGGCATGCGTATCCAAACACAGAGATACGTAAACACTCAGAGTACAGAGCTGCGATCGGCAACGCCTATATAAAACAACAGGTGTCTGGCGCAGGCGTTAGATCGTTTCTGTTGCTAGAATGGCAGGTTTCACGATTTAAGTGAGTTTGAACGTGGTGTTATAGTCGGCGCACGAGAGATGGGACACAGCAACACCGAAGTGGCGATGAGGTGGGGATTTTCGGTACGACCATTTCACGAGCTCACCGTGAATACCGGGAATCCGGTAAAACATCATATCTCCGACATAGCTGCGGCCGGAAAAAGTTCCTGCGCGAACGGGACCAACGACGACTGAGGAGAGTTGTTAAATGTGAAAGAAGTGCAACCCTTCCACAAATTGCTGCGGATTTCAATGCTGTGCCATCAACGAGTGTCAGCGTGCTAGCCATTCAACGAAACATCATCGATTTGGGCTTTCGGAGCCGAAGGCCCACTCGCGTACCCTTGCTGAGTACACGAGACAAAGCTTTACGACTCTCCTGCACAAGTCAACACCGAAATTGGACTGTTGATGATTGGAAACATATTGCCTCGTATGACGAGTATCGTTTACAATTGTATCGAGCGGATTAACGTGTACGGGTATGGAGACAACCTCATGAGATCATGGACCCTGCATGTCAGCAGGGGACTGTTCAAGCTGGTGGAGGCTCTGTAATGTTGTGGGGCGTGTGCAGTTGTACTGACATGGGACCCCTGATACGTCTAGATACGACTCTGACAGGTGACACGTACGTACACATCCTGGCTGATCACCTGAATCCATTCATGTCCATTGTGCATTCCGACGGACTTGGGCAATTCCAGCAGGACAATGCGACACCCCACACGTTCAGAATTGCTACAGAGTGGCTCCAGGAACACTCTTCTTAGTTTAAACACCTCCGCAGCCGGACAGTTACCGTTACCTATGTTTGCACCGTTCACCTGTGCGAGATACAGTTCCAACTTCTCGAAAATATTTTCCATATCGTGTAGCAATACACTACACTGTCAAACATTTCCCACGCCGTTGTCCTCCATTGCGTATTTTCTGAGTACTAGAGTTTCAAACTGGACAATTTTCATGCCACTGATTATTTTAGGATGCCATCAATACGAACTTGGAAGATGTGTTTATAAGAAAAAAAGTCTTTCTAGTTACTGGACAACGATTATAACTGCTCTTTTTTAGCAGTCTTAAACACTGACTGGATGCCGCTTAGCAGTACGTTTAGGTACCTGCCGAGATGAAGGTCTTATCGCGTGTAGAGCTTAAACACTGCCTCCACTGCACTCTCGAGTATCTAAACTGGATTTTACGTCTTAGGAGAAATGGATCGACTCCTGTGACACTTTGTGCAAGTTCTATCTCCCTGTTTACCCGGCGGCTCTTTCTGTCTGTCTACAACTCTAACTCTGTAGACACACCCCCTTTTGTGCCTTATCTACCTGTTTGTCCCTCATATTTCACTTTTCTTTCTTCTCTTTATGGTCCTGTTTCTCCGGTCATACCGACAGCGGTGGCTCGGCAGTAACTCTCTGGCCTCGAATCCAGAAACAAACGGGTTCGCATCCCCGTTCGGCCTTCCATTTTCCATGATTTTCCAAAATCACACCTTGTGAATCCCAGGATGGTTCATGCAGATTGCCATTGCTGAATTCCTTCTTACTCCTTCGCCCAATCCTTTTCCAGTTTTAATCACCTCGATGTCGATGAATTATAAAACCAAAAGCATAATAATAATTAGGGTTCTGCCTTCTTTTTGAGCCGTAACGTTGAATTAAACACTGATTAAACGTTTCTGAGTGTATTTAAAATGTATTATATATAGCATATAAATGCATATACGTGCTATTTTCCCTGTTTTTGTCATATTACCATAGTATCTTTGGTCGTATTTTGAGTAAAAATCTGGTAACATTTAATAGCACCGGGAATACCCTAGTTGTTACGGATGAGAAGAAATTAATATAGTTATAACTGTGCTCCTTTTATACACAGAGGGAAAAATAAAACTGTCAAGAATTCACAAGTCAGGAATTAAAGTTATACATTATTGTAATCTCGACAGTGCAGCAGCAACATGCCTGTGTCGATCTGCGACAGTCAATGCCTCACTGTCAGCTATACTTCTCCCCTCAGTCGTCGTTAAATGTGCAGTGGATCAGTGAGTACCGCCATGCCCGAAACAAAATTTTCTGCAAGTGCGAAGTTATGGAGTTAGGTAAAAGATTATTGAGGGGAGTATTTTTGTACAGATGTGCACGGAAGCAAATTATGCTGTCTACATCAAAGTTACATTACTGGATAAAATAAACGCTGTACAGTATATCTGAGCATGTTTTTATGTATATTAAATTTAAATGTTTAGTCATATTTTGTTATTTTTAAGTAATGTTTATCCGTTTTTAAGGTCATATTTGCATGCATAATTTTTTATATTCATGGTCATAAAGATCCGAAGCCTCATAATAATATATGGTCGCTTAGCCTTTATTTGTTTCTCTTCCTCTCCTTTACCTAGTTATTTCTTACTGTGCTATGAAATATTATGTCACGACCACTGTTGTTCAGTATTGTAATGTTTTCTTTCGTGTGTTTTGCAGGTAACGACTGCTGGGTGGTGCGTCATTGCTAACTATGCAGTACTTCCTACAACTGTCGGACTGATTGTGGTATGTACCGCACAGTAGTCTGTTTGTTAGAGGTTATCTGTTTCTACATTCTATGCGGTATCTCATTATATATTTGCAACTGAATTCCCTGTTTCGAATTTCAGAAATTATTCTCAGAAAGAGTTAGGGGCGTCTATTAATTACGTGACGTGTTTTTTCTGGAATTTCGGACACCCCCCCCCCATCCCCCTCTCGTGAGACATCGTGAGATCTGGTAGGAAACCCTCCTCCCCTAAAATGACGTGATATTTTGACGGAGACCCCTCCTCCCCCCTACGAATCGACCACGTAATTTTTTGAGACTTTTTTTTTATTAAGACTCATGCTTCCAAGGGCGATTATACCCCACTATTGGACGAAATACCCCTCCTAAAATCGACTTTCGCGTCATTTGTAGGCACTTTTTTTTTTTTTAGCTCTACAATCCTACGAGAATTTCAAAACATCACGTGAGATTTCCGTTGATCCCACCCCCTTCCTCTTGGTGAGTTTTCGTGAGATTTCGCCTCACCCACCCCCTCCCATATTTCACCATACGTTATTAATGGACGTCCCTTTAAGGTGTGGCTTTTACTGAGCCAACACAACTTCGCCTTTCTGTAGTATGATATTCAAGACGGTTCTAATTGGCTTTATATTACAGATTCAAAATTCGCAATTATGTAGCATTTAAGATAATTTTTTTACTATGGCTTCATATTTCAGGTTCAAAATTCGCAATTATGTAGCATTTAAGATAATTTTTTAGCTAATAATACGTCAGAATACTATTCTGAAAGTTCTTCTTTTCGCAAGAGTCGTTTTTATGTCATCGTCATCATCATTCTCCAGCTCCAGTCTCCAGGGTGCTGGTAAAGAGCGCTCTCCACTTCTTCCTGTCCATGATAGCTGATGATCACGAGTAATCGCACAATCCAGTCCTAAGTCTTCCAGTGCCTTTTGATTTAGCCTATCCGTTTCTTTTTGGGCCTTTCCTCACGTCTTTTCCTTTGGATGTTCATATTAAAGTAGACCTTTGCTCTTCTTTCTTCCGCCATCCTTTGAACAAGTCCATACCACCTCAGGCATGAACGCTGTAAGGATTTTGCCACAGTGATGTTTATACCGGCTTCTACATGATTCATTTCTTTGTCTTTTCGCGTTCTCTGAAGCATGGTCCGTACAAAATTCATTTCAGAGGCTTGAAGTCTACTGCCGTTACTTCTGGAAAGGGTACATGTTTCCAGTGCATAAGTCCGTGTGGGGATGTAATAGGTTTTGAATAGTGTATATTTACACTTTGTGGGCACTTTTTTGTCCCCTAATAGAGTTCTCACTTGGTTATAAAATACTGCTGCATTATTATTTCTGTTTGTTATCTCACATTTACTGGTGTTGTCTTTTTATGTCATGAACAAAAATTGGAAAATCGTATTTAACACGGAAGCGATGTTAACATTTACTTATAACTTACCTTCGATCACAGCCGGATGGTTGGTTAGGTGCTGGCGTTATAAGCCATTGTGTCAGAGGTTTGACGGCCAGTTCCTTTCCTCTGGGACCTAGCTTGACGTGGCATCGTAACCAACTAACGATCTGGCCTACCTCATATGAACAAAGCACATACCATAATTATAGATTCCTGGCCACTGCGAGATTCAAACCCAACCAGACACCTTGAGATTTTTTGGAAACGCCCTACCCACATAGTCATGACATCACTCATGTTAAAATAAGCACGTAATAAATTTTAAGAAATGCTTGTATTAGCATGTAAATAGCACCTGAAGGTTTGCCCTGATTAATGTTCTGATGACAAAATAACAGGTGTTCAGAGGACTGTGCAGTGTCTCTAAATCTGTAAATGAGTTCGTTATATCATTTATGAAACTGCAGTTTTCTCCAGCCGGAGCGCTTTGTTGGTTTGATTGCGTCTGGAGGCGCGGTCGACGTAACGGTGAGCTGTCTGGAATCCAGTCAATGGAGCTGTCCACCAGCAGGGCGTTGCGGGTCATGTCCTGGAGATGATCTACTCCGTCGTGGTATCTTTCCACACTCGCGTCATGCACAGAGCACGTCACTGGTATAATCTGCATCGGTGTCCAGTTATAATGAACAGCATCCATAGTGAGTGGTTTCATTTAATTTAATTTTAATTGCAATGGAACGCCCGCTCTGGTGCGAATTTCCCTACACATCAATCTTCCCCTTTCCTGCATCCTCCTACATTTCCTCTCAACAAATTTCAACGTTTTTGGTAAATTATTCATCATTTCTCTTGGTAACTTATTCCAATTCCTGACACCCTAACCTAAAAAAGAGAATCGTCCTACGCTCTAGTTCCTGATATCGAGTGCCAGCTTGTGGTCATGGTCTTCTTTACCCTTCCATGCATTACTTTCAGTTCTTACATCAATATATTTACATGCGTTATCGCCAGTATACGCCTTGTACACTCCGATGACTCTCTTCACCCTCCTCCTATCTTCCAATGAATCCCATTCTAGCTCTTTTATCACATCTGTTACTGATTACGTTGTACGGTAATTTGCAGAAACAAATCTAGCAACCCTTTTATGCACCTTCTCCAACTCCTGTATTTGATACTGAAAATGTAGGTCCCATACTACAGTACCATATCCATGCAATGGTCTGACCAAAGTGTTGTAACCCAATTCCTTTACTTCTCTCGTACGTCCGCTCATCACTCTCTCCAGCAAGTGCAGAATTTTGCAACCTTTTCCTACTACCTGTCCAATGTGTCCTGCCCAGTTAAGTTTGTTCTCAAATGTAATGCCAAGATATTACATTTCAAGTCTTCAACAAGCAATTCTTTCCCCATGTTATTTTCATAATCAAACTTTAGTTTTTTATCTGTGTATCTATCTTCATCCCATGTTTACCAACCCAACTGGATATCCTGTCCAGATCACCCTGCAACTGTTTACAGTCCTCTATCGTTGTGATCCTTTTATATAGCATTATTTCATCTGCAAACAATCTAAATTCTGATAGTAATCGATCAACATAATTATTCTTTAGAATAATGAATAGCAATGGTGCCAATACGCTACCCTGTGGCACTCACATTTTTACTTCCACTTCTTTCGATATTGCATTTCCTTTCCTAACTTTATGTTGCACCAAAATGTACAGAATCTGTTTCATAAGCCGCACGATGTAGGTGAAAACATCTTGTCGCTTCGTACGCTTGGATGGCAATTTTCGTACACACCCATTTTTCCCCTTGTACCCACCTGCTTTTGCCCTTTACGAATTACGAAATAAAATTTTCCACACCGTTATGTCTGAAATATAAGTGCCAGTTAGTGGTCATGGTCATCTTTTTCCTCCCATGTTCCACTCTTAATTCTTCTACCAATTTCCACGGCTCATCACCAACATGCGCCTGATATGCTTCTAGCGCTCCTCCCGTAGTCCAATGAATCTGGTTTCAGGTCCTTTTATCATATGAGTTACTAACAAACAAGAAATGCGATTGGCATTTTTGACTAGGATATTCCCAAAATGCTCGGCCGCAGACTTATAAAACTTCGATTTGCTGAGCATGCGTCTCTTTCGTTGCTACCTTAATCTAACCTTGTAATCCTGCCGGGTAAAGGGTACCTACAGTTTAACGCGAAATTCGCACGACCGAAGCGTTCTGGCGCACTTGACATTGCACAGCAAGCTTTGATCGAGCGTGGTGGCTTGTGTTCTGACCTCGCATTCGGGAGGACGGCGCTCGAATCCCCGTCCGGACATCCATATTTGGGGTTTCCATGGTTTCCCAAATCATTCCAGGCAAATGCTGGGATGCTTCCATCGAAAAGGCCATGGCCGAATTTCTTCCCATTCCTTGCGCCCCACCCTTTACCGTCTCTAAAGACCTCGCTGTTAGAGAGACGTTATACAGATAAAAAAAAAAGCATACTGTGCCAGAGTTTAAAGTCGGGTTGAGGCCTTTGAAAATCCCTGCCGAGACAAGGATTCGAACGGAGAACATTTCGATCTCCAATGAGACGCCTTAATCAATGAACCACCAGACCGGTCACATCACTTACTGATTGTGTTCTGCAGTTTCCGGAGTCAAATCAAACAGCTCTTCTTTGGCAGGGTCACTCCGATTGTACATGTACCCAACATTCTTTCTGAGATCTTACTGCTCATCCGTGCTGTCTTTCCTTAACTGCTTTTAGTTTCACGTGTGGTACCGTCTCCGATGATGTTATTAAATTAAACGTAGTTAAGTAGGAATATTTTACACCAATTATTGATACACTGAGGAATAATTCCATTGCATTTCATTTAGATTCGACGATATCGTAATGACGTGTATCCGTAATTGTTTACAATTATGCGGAACTTTGTTTTAAAAAATGGCAAATGTTCCTTAATACTACATACATTTATATATTCTCCTAATACCAAGAAGGTGCTGGTGCATGCTCCATTGCGTGTCTGCAGCAGGCTGATGTATGGCGAGCGCATTATGTGTCGTCCCCCAGCGTGACAGCGAGTTTACACAATAGCAAGTCTAGCTAGCTACTGCACTTGCTATTTTAGACCGTACTACCTCAAGCACACGACTTTAAAGCGTAAGAATGTTCTTTTACTGTATGACGTCCATGAGAATTCCAGCCTCGAGTGCTATCGCCCAGCCCCGCAGATCGGCACAAGAAAACAACTGTTAGAAGAAGAGTTAAATATAACCGATATTCTATCTTTCTTACGAACCCTCGCATTTGCTAACAAGGAAGCAGTGAAACTCATTTTCTTATATGTTTAAACAATTAAACGTGTGATTTAAACGGAAATAAATTTGACGGAAGATCTCTGTTTACACTAGCAAATCGCTAAAGCCAATAAAAGCTCATTAGTGTGAATGTAATTAGGAACCGTCCCAGAAGCCTCAAAATCTCCAACGGTGCAATGTCATCTCTATCACAGCCATCCTGGTGGGTAGTGGCGGATATTATCTGAAGATTACAGATTCCGAAGAAAGAAAAACTAGAAACATCTCTGCTCTCTGCTTGTGATCCGACTTAGAAGTTGTTTCTAAAAGATTCGATCGGAAGTCGGCTGAACGCCTCCCCCACCCTGCAAGCCAAGTGTTTGTCTTTTAAGGCTATCCTCAACCATTCTACTTTGTCAACGGGCACAGGTTCATCAACCTGAAATTAATAGGCTCACTGTCAACCGATACTGTAATCTATCGTTCTGAAAGTTCTTAAACATCTCTCATGAAACATATCAATAAGATGACTGAGCTACCACATTTCGCCTGCCGTGCAACAATGTACCTAGTGATTTATCAACCTTTTACACTGATCAACCAGGACACCTACCTAATAGCCGGTATGTCCGCCTTTCGCACGGATACCAGGGGCGATGCGTCTTGGCATGGAAGTAATTAGGGCTTGATAGGTCGCTGGAGGAAGTTGGAGCCGCATCTGCAGACACAAGTCATTTTATTCGCGTAAATTCCGAGGAGGGGGACGATGAGCTCTGACGCCACGTTCAATCACAACCCAGATGTGTTTCACAAGGGTCAGATCTGGCAGGTTCGGGGGCCAGCACATCAATTACAACTCACGAATGTGTTCCTCGAATCACTCCATTACACTCTTGGCCTAGTGACATGGCGCATTATCTTTTTGAAAAATGCCACTACCGTTGGTAAACATGGTTGTCATGAAGGAGTGTACGTGGTATGCAACCAGTGTATGATGCTTATTGGCCGTAATGGTGCCTTGCACGAGCTCCACTGGACCCATGGATGCCCACGTGAATGTTCCCCAGAGCATAACTGAGAAGCCGCCAGCTTGTCTCCGTCCCGCAGTATACGTGTCTAGAAGCTGTTTCCCTTTAAAACGACGGACTCGCAACCTCCCATAGGCATGATGAAGAAGGTATCGGGATTCATTAGATCATGCAACGCTCTGTCACTGCGCCAACGTACAGTTAAGAGGGTCACGTGCCCATTTCAATCGTATTTGCCGATGTCGTGGTGTTGAAATTTGCGCATGCATGGGTCGTCGACTGCGGAGGCCAATCGTTAGGAGTGTTCGGTATGCTGTTTGTTCAGACACACTTGTACTCTGCCCAGCATTAAAGTCTGATGTAAGTTCCGCCACAGTTCGCCGCCTGTCCTGTTTTCCCAGCCTGCCTAGCCTACAACGACCGACATCTGTAATGAGGGGTGGCCGACTAACCCCTCGACGTTAGGACGTGAATTCACCTTGGTTTCGCCACTTGGGGACCGTGCATAAACTACGTGGCTCGGTCCGCGGGGAGGGGGGGGGGGCTGGAAAGGCTACGCTGGGCTACGTGGGGGGAGGGGGGGTTCCGAGCCAGGCCACGTAGCTTTCCTTTCATACATTTTTCACTGTTAAAATGAGGAACAGAACCCACAATTGCATGTGAATACTTATTTCCCACAGTTAATTAACTATATACAATAGTCTGACAAGAGAAAACAGCACAAAATGTCTTCTGGAATCAAAAGGGAAAAAAGCTACGTGCTACGTGGCGGGGGGGGGGGGGGGGGGGGGGGGGAGAGGGAAAAGCTACGTAGGGCTACGTGGGGGGTAGGGGGAGTTCAAAGGAGGCCAAAATGGAGCTAAGTGGTTTATGCACGTTCCCTTGTTGAAGACTCTCACCACAGCACTCCTCGAACACCTAACAAGTCGTGCATTTTCCGAAATGCTCGTGCCGATCCTCTGGGCCATACGTTCACTGATACTAAATGCACAGTGCGTCTGGCTGACTAGCAGTCATTCTTCGTCAGGTGACGCTGCTATCGCCTGGACGGGTTTATATCTATAGTGGGTAGGTAGTCATAAAGTACTGGATGATCCATGTCGAGTAGGACACAGATATCGCTGTATGTGCTAGATTTGGTCTGTACTGACTGCCAGTTTTCTTTGCGTAGGTTATAGTTACAGAGATGAATATACTGTCCCAGCAGTCGTACACGTGATTACGGTGTGACTGCTTTGATGCGGTGTATTTTAATGTTCTAATAAGGAAGTCTGGGAGTAGTAAGAAACCTCTTGGAGCTCTTTCCCGTCCGACAATATAGCCATGCAGGATGACTCTCCGCCCCCTGTTTATGACGACTGTAGCAGGTAATAACAGGCCACGCGTTGACAGCAGCCGACCTCGGGCGACCCGTGAGAAACGTCGTGTAGGTAATTCACTTCCGCTGTGCTGAGTGGCTGGGAAATGGCGTCTCCGGAGCTACTTACAAGACACACTTCACATCTCCTTGGCATCGTTTCGATCGTCAGTTCGTGTTGCTTGATGTGGGGAGGTACTGCAAGTCTAGGTATATTTTCAAACTGAAAAATAAATTAGTAAAAATTGATCACATATAGTGGATACAGTAGTTGTATCGTATAAGGCTATAAAAGACTGTAAACCGAAGGTCTATAAACCATATTTTGCGAAGAATATTTCAAGACCAGGCAACCGAGCGTGGTGGCTGAACGGTTAACGTTCTGGCCTCGCATTCGGGAGGACGCGGGTTCTAGTCCCCGTCCGGGCATCCAGATTTGGGTTTTCCATGGTTTCCCCAAATCACTCCAGGTGAATACTGCGATGCTTCCTTCAAAAAGGTCACGGCCGAATTCCTTCCCGTTCCTTGTCCTCAGGCCCATCCCGCCTCTAATGACCTTAGCCGTCGATGAGGCGTAAAGCAATAAGTTAAAAAAAAGACCAGGAAAAATTATGACATTTACATGATATGACTACACAGTGACTATGATAAAATACATTTTTGGAGTCATCACAGAGACCGTCGTTGTTTGAGGATAGAGTTTGTGAACGATTTATGAGTGTTTTATTGGTGGGTTTAGCTCTTAACGGATCACGGTACATGCCGATAACAATTGATTGACTTGATTAACCCTTGACTGGACGGGGGTGCGTGGATTACGCTAGCTGATTTTACCATCCTCTGCTTCAAATATCCACCTATTTTTCCTAGTTTATTACATTAATATTTTCAGGAACCATATTAGAAAGGAATTAACAAAACGAATGGAAAAAACAACAATACCTTTGGTATGAGTAGGGATAATTCGTAGATTTGGCGGTTTTAAAATGGGAATTCTATAATGCTCTTTGCAGTTGCTTTTCACTTTCTTGAAGTATTGTTACATCGTAACTGATAGTAATTCGTCAGAGGCTATCTAGTAAGGGGGCGTTGTCAGATGTCTCGTGGTTTTATTAATATAAGAAATAACTAGTCCACGATCCAGTTTCAAAATTTAACTTGCTTTATTGGTAGTAAGACTTGGGTTTTCAAGATACAGTTCACTTATACACACAAAACTCCAACGATTACATTCGACACTTCATCCAAAGAAAATACTACTATAACTGTTCGTTCAACACTGTCCTTGGCCGACGTAAACTATGTGCAAAATACTCTCTCTGGGTCTCTGCTTTATATAGGTTCCATCGAAAGTTCTAGAACACTACAAAGGCTTCCTACAGATATTTCTCGAACTTTAACAATACTTAAACAATTAAAAACAATCCAAATTAATACGTAATTATTTACAATCATTACAAAATACTCAGAAATGAAAATTAGAGATACTGAAAGACAAAATTATCCACATAAATCATTTTAAACTGTAGTAAATCATCCTTTAAACATCGCAGCTCACCTAAATACTTGGAATTACAAACATTTAAGTAATTTTGTAGCATCGTTCTGAACTTAAACATATTAAATGGTATTTAAATAATTTCTTTTCACAAAACAAAATCCATTTACACCGATGTACAATAAATTACAAGACAATTATACAAAAATCATATTCAGTGTAACTCTAGCTTGCTACAAATGCTTCATAAAATACAATTCCACCTTTGGTTTGAGGGCTATAACAGCGTCAATTCGTTCCTAGACCTCCCCTCCCCCCCTAAAGTGGACTTCCGCGTGGTTTGTGGACATTTTTTTTTTTTGGCTCTACTGTCTTTTAGGAATTTAAAAAGCTCAAGTGAGATTTCCATCGATTCTGCTCCCCCCCCCCCCACTCCCCAATTGATGAGATTTAGCGAGATTTCGCCGGACCCGTCTATCTCACCTCACGTAATTAATGACGCCCCCTAAATGTCGGCAGCTTATTGAGTGGAAAGCTCACATGTTGCAGACGAATCCCTTGATGTGGGCAGGGATGCAGTGTAATTGTATTGGGTGCGGCGTGGACACGTTCCGGGTGCAACCGAGGCGGGACCCCAGGTTGGGAATATGCCGTCGCGTGGCCCCGAGCCAATTCCCGGCGCTGCTGAGGCGGCCAGTTTACGGGACCTGTCGGGATCTTATTACGGGCGGGGGACCTTTTCTTATTTCCTTCCCCTCCTAATACACTGCCGGCGGGTGCGAGGTCCCTCCCAGCTTATTGAAAGGCGCCGCCGCCTCCGTGTGTCCAATAGCCGCCGGCCACAATCATATCTCTGTATTGCTTCCCCCGCGCGCTAGCCCAGGGCTTGCTTTGTGTGCTTCCCCCGAGGCAACCTCAACTTTGTCAGCTGCCGCCTGGGCCTCTTCCCTCAACAACACAATTACTCACGAGTGATAAAGTACTTCTCCCTGGCCACTCATCACAACAGTCTATCTCTCTGTTTGGGCTTTAGATCTACTCCTCACTTCTTTCAATATATATACATTCTGTGAGGCAAACTCCTACAACATCCACCCTGCACACTGTGCTCTCGTTGATAAAGGGCTTAGACCAGGACTTTGTATGTCATTTGTGTTTTTGTCTGTAAGTGGTGGTTCATTCCCTTATCATAATTTCTTTTTTTTTTTTTACTCTCAACAGTGAGGTCTTTAGAGACGGGAAAGGATGGGGGCAAGGAATGGGACGGAATTAAGCCATGACCTTTTTTTAAGAAGTATCCCGGCATTTGCCTGGAGTGATTTGGGAAACATTGGAAAACCCAAATCTGGATGCCCGGACGGGGATTCGAACCGGCGTCCTCCCGAATGCGAGGCCAGAACGCTATCCGTTACACCACCACGCTCGGTGTGATTTGTTTTCGCTACTTAGCACCTATTATTTCATTATATATATACGAGCACAAGCTCTCTGATTTTTTTTTTTTTCAACATTCTCGTCGATTCGGGCAGCTCATGGACGTGGAGGTTTGTCATCAATAGACATGTCGCCATTTTTAAACCCAGTGAACCACTCGTAAACTTGAGTTTTTCCCATAGCGTCATCTTTGTTAGCTTTTTTCAACATTAAAACAGTTCCAGCAGCATTTTTACTGAGTAGAAAACAGGCTTTCTCAGCTGCACGTTGTTCACTTAATCTTGCCATCATCAAAAACGAAACAATAACAAAACAGCGCTAGCAGAAACAGTCACTGCAGATCAACAGAATAATCCAGGTCGACAAGACAGGTGGCACTGAACTGGAAATGATTTGCGGTATAAACACGTAATACATAGTGAGTCAAAAGGACATAACAACTTTGGAATGATACAGAAATTTGTTGAGATAAGTTACAGAAAATTGTTAGCTGTAAGTTACGGAAGCGTTTTAAAATCATTGTTCTCTTCAAATTTATTTCTTCCTTCATTCTCGTTCACCCACCCATATCCTCGACACTATGTCAGCCTATTGCGCTATTTCATATATCAATTCAAACTGAAATAAAACTTCTCCTTGGAAATTTATTTCTCTGATCGTGAAGCATACACAAATTTAATACTACAGTCGTTTGGCCGAATCTCTAGTTCAGGAGTTGTTATGGCCCTTCACAACACTTTAAACAGTCGCGCCATTTCAAAACCAAAATATTGAATTTAATCTATGGGTCTATAGACAATTATTCTGATCCCTTACAAAACCTTATCAGGGGCTTACGACTCTTAACCAACACTTTGCCAAATAACTTACTCCCCATAAACGTTGATCACAATTCAATTACCAAACCACAAAAAACTAATAATGTTCCACTCCATTTGCAAGATTTCTTGCACAACTTTTCTTTTCCTGTGGGCAGAAACATATACTCCCACTGTCGTTTTGCAATGGACTGCCACGCTTCTCCTAACTCACTCCTAAACTTGCAACCCCATCCGACGCCTCTGTGAGGTGTCGTTCTTCCACTAAGCACCCGAGGGTACAACTTTTCTCCCTCGCGCTTCTCAAATAATTGCGCCACTCTCTGAAACGGCCCAATATGGCCCAAAACGCTCAAATAAAGCTCCAAATAAACCACCGTAATGTTATAACCTACAGAGCTAGTTGTAGGTAAACACAAATGGCGATTCGTATGGAAAACTGGTCTCACAGAGAAATCCGCTCAGTCATTTGATTTGAGAGGACAAAACATGTAACCGCGGCTAAAAATTCACCGGCATCTGATAGAGGATTACGAAGAGACTGTGCTGTGTCGCCAGCATGTCGCAGAACGGTGTCGAAAATCTGCGGCCACTACTGCGAGGCAGTCAGAGTCGGTGACGTGCTGTCGCAGTAGCAACTTCGACCTGCCATTTCACCTGATGAAGACGGCCGAGGTAACTGTCGAAACGTTGTGTATGGCAGAACAACCGCGAAGAATTTTTACCAGCTGTAAGCCGGGAAACACTTAATTCTCAATATCGCTAAAGCTGGCAGCGCAAATGAAGTAATAATCCAATTACAGTAAACCTGCACTCAACCCCACATTCTTACTTTAGATAGCCTTAAAATCAATTCTGATGTCCAATATAAGTGCCTACAAATCAAGAGACGGGCGAGTAGCGTGACATTGGGCGTCCATTGCCCCCCCCCCCTTTCTGGTGAGACTTCGTAAGATCTGGTCGGACACCCTCCCTCCCTAAAAAGACGTGAGATTGAGATTTTAACGGAGAAATCCCCCCCCCCCCCTACTAATCGACCTCGCAACTTTCTGAGATTTTATTTTTCGGTTTCATACTTCCACGGGTGGTTATACCCCCCTAAGGTCGGGTTTTGGACCAAATAACTCCCCTATAGTCGACTTTCGCGTCTTTTTTTTCCAGCTCTACCATCCTACAAAAATTTCAAACCCTCACGTGAGATTTCCGTTGACCTCCCCTCCCCCTTGGTGAGGTTTTGTGAGATTTCACCGGACCCCCCCCCTCTCTATTTCACCTCACGTCATTATATCGACGCCCCCCAAAAAAACAGTGATGGAAGAATTTCTTCGTAAAACATATTTTTAACTACAGTGACGTACGTCATTAAAATGAAATGATACGCAAACTTAATGAAAGTGTTTTGGAAACTCATTTCTTCGCAGTGTGTAGCTATCAAATTGCGCTCACTATCTTGACTTTCTAATGACATCTGTGGCCGCTGTTAATTTGCCAACGAAGGCTGAACGCTGCAGGTCGTGAGACCACACGCATCTACTTTGCTATTAAAGGATTTTTTTTTTCCTTTTGGCTTGACGCCCTCAACGACGTCGAGGACATTAGAGGTGGGAAAGGAATGGGGCAAGGAACGGAAAGGAATTCGGCGGTGGCGTTATGAAGGAATCATCCCGGCATTCTCCTGGGGTGACTTGGGGCAATCCCCCAATCTTTATGCCCTAACGGGGTTTTCAATTCGCGTCCTCCAGAATACAAGGCCAGAACGTTACCGCTCACCCATTACGCATGGTCATAACCCATAACAATTCTTACATTTACAAGCAGGGGCCAGATATTTTTTTTTTTTTTTTTTGTATTCGGCCTGTAGCCATTCAGCCAGTAATCAATGTATTTTTATATATCGTCAATGATAATGAGTCCGAATTTGTATGTGAACGCTCATTTGTATGACAACACTGGACACACACAACACAAACTTAACCTAAACACCCAAGCCGTCGGCCTGACTCGAACCGGCGACCATCGCTATCCCCAACGCTACCGAGGCCGGTGAGACTAATTCTTAATAGCTCGCATCCCCCACTTTCCTTGTTCTTCTTATCGATATGACCAGCAACTTCCATCAACTTTTTGTTTCAACTGTTTGTGTCTTTAAATTTTGTCGAAAATATGAAAGCAATATATCCTTCAAAAAAATGTATTCACACATCGAAATCTGCCCGCACTTGGCATTACACGGAGGCTATTTCTGGGAGGGAGAACAAACAGTTTTGCTTGGCGCGGCAGTTGAGTAGTCTAACTGGACCGTACCCGGCGGTGTTGTTGCGAGCGAATAACGACGCAACTTTGCTGTTAATTACTGCCTAACAGCGGGGCTAACGATGGCTGAGGGCGCGTCTCATTAACCTACCTGCCGATCGCCTCCAGAGTGACCGCGCGAGGGCGCAGCCTCCCCCGCTACACCTCAGCTCACTAAGCTGTCACCCCATAAACATACGCACTTGCAGGTAGCTTCGAAATTCTCTGCGAAGGAGTAGTAAGCTTTCTTTTCCCTTACCCGGTGACCCATGCTTGAGGAATTTAGCTAGGGTGGTTTCCTGTTGTATGTTTTATTTATTCTTATTTATGACTTTAACCAAAGGCTAATACAGCCAGTTACAGCAGGCAGTAGATTCGACTGATAACACCCTTTTTCCATCACAATTAGGTTCCTAGGTATTTAGATTACACCTTTAGTTTGGATACATATTTAACCATTATGTTGGCCATTCTCCTGGCTAAGAATGATAGGGATAACATCAAGGAAGTTATGTTATTTATTTTAAGATATTTTGTTACAAATCTTTCCTTATATCCTCGTATATCTCACGTCTCAGCATATAATGATAGATCTCCTTTTGCCTTCCACAGTGATATATCTATACACACACATTTGTGAAAAGCTGCATAAACAATAATGGTAGGTACTGTAGTAATTAGTATTAGTCAAACACACACACACACACACACACACACATATCTATATATATATATATATATCACGATGTGTGGTAGCTGTGGTTTCAACGTTGGACAAAACTGTAATTAAAACATTGAACAGCTGACAATATCTCAACTAGAGCAGAATCTCGGCTGAAATTGCAAAACTTGTAATGGCGGACGTGTGTAGTGGATATTTAGTAAATTTAATGGCTCCCCGTGTAAAAAACTGCCTCAGAGAAAATAATATTCTTCCGGGCGTTATGCCAGGTAGGTTCTGCCATACACAACGTTTCGGAAGCTACCTTCGGCGTCTTCATCAAAGGAAATGGTATATCGAAGTGGTCTCAGTCGGTGACGTGTACTTGGAATAATCCTGTCGACCTAATGTTTCAACTGACGGAAACAGCGAAGGTAGCTTTCGAAACTTGGCGCTTGGCAGATGTTATCCTGCAGAACACGCGACAGAAATTTTTTAGCAACTGTACGCCGTAAAAGTCTCGATTCTCACTTTTTTATTGCCTATGGCTTTACGCCTCTTCTACATAGAGGTAATTAGAGGCGGGAAAGGACTGGAGACAATGAACAGGAAAACATTCGGCCATGGCCTTTTTAAGGAAGCATCCCGGAATTCGCCTGGAGTGATTTGGGGAAACCATGGAAAACCCCAATCTTTATGTCCTGGTGGGCAGGGATTCGAACCCGCGTCCTCCCGAATGCTCGATTCTCACAACGCGTCAAAAAGGAAAATTATGTACGCGGAGTGACACTGTATGGTTTGACCTCAACAAGTAGAAAGGAATGCCTAGCACTTTTTTTTTTCCCCCTAGTGGCCGGACAGTTGTTTTAGTAAACGGTTCCGCCGTGGCTTGCGTGTGGTTCCTGCGGGGAGTGGTGTTGGTTAGTACCACTGTCCCCCGTCCAGCGTCCTAATCCTCGACGCGTCGCCTGTCCGCCCGATTCCAGCGACAAGCGTTTGTGATTGACACGTTTAGCGTAAATACAACCGCTGCCGAGTGCACGGTTTAACGTAGCCTACATGCCAGCCAGTGCTCTAGATAAAGCCAAAGGTCTCTTCCCACGGCGTGTGGCACAGCAAACCCCGAGTTGCTCGATGTTCCTACTTGTGAACTTGTCGTCGGTTGAACTTAGTCCCGCACCGTTACCACAGGGAGTGCCATCGAACGGCCCGTTACATTCTTCTACAGTGTTTTCGCTGCTCTTCACTTCTTTCTTTCTTTTTGAATAATTAATGAATGGAGTTTATGAACCGGAGGCTGAGGAGGAAGTAGTACAAGTCACAGTGGTTAATATGGCTACCCTCTAACAAAGGGATCAAACACAATGAATATGTAGACGGACTAGCCGAAGAAGCCATTTTAAGAGGACAAAGAATAAAACTACCACTCTCCCCCCCCCCCCCCTCCCATCCACATTCCTGCAAGATATTAAACAGAGAGCAAGAAATAGATAGCAAAAAGATGGGAATAATTCTATGCACCAGAAAGGAGCTTTCTACAGCCACATCCAACTGTGTATCACTTCAAAACCGTGATTCCATAACTGGAAAGTTAACAGACGCCACTTTATCGATATCATTAGAAGCCGATTCCATCACGGCAACTTTTCAGTATAACTACCATGGTATCCGAACCACGGAAGCGTTCTGGCGAACTTCACATCACACAACAAATTAATGAATGGCCTTTCAGCAAGACAGGGATTCAAACCGGGAACTTTTCGATTTCCAGTCAGACGCCTTGACTACTGAACTGTCAGACTACTGCTGGCTGATGTACCGCTGACTGGTGAAGGGGAAAATGATGTGCCCCAAAAGGCATTGGCAGATGGCGTCGTTGGTTAAAAGTCGTAGAAGCTAATTACGATAAAACTGTAACCCATAAAATAAATACAAATTTTAAATTATGTGGTTTAAAGAAATTAATTCCGGTTTGTGTGTTTGCACGTACAATACTAGTTAAATACTGAGTGACTTAAGAACAGAACCATCTGATATACTTGGTAATTTTTGATGAATATCGAGCGTGGTGGGTGAATGGTTAACTTTCTGGTCTCGCATTCGGGAAGACGTGGGTTCGAATCCCGGTCCGGTCATCCTGGTTCGGGTTTTCCATGGTTTCCCAAAATCACTCCAGGTGAATGCCGGGATGCTTCCTTTAAAACATGCCATGGCCGAATTCCTTCCCATTGCTTGGCCCGAGTCCCGTCCCGCCTCTAATGACCACAACGTACGAGGCGTAAAGCAATAAGTAAAAAAACAAAAAAACAAAAAATAATCCATTCATATTTACTGGTGGATCTACTGGAGCGCATAAAGAAACGTAAACTCGGAAACGAGTATTGGTCGACGATGACTGTGCCAGGGTTATCACCCTACCTCGCGTCTCCTATCCCTTCATTTCCTCCTCTTCCATCTCTGACAGATTCACTCTTCTGTCTTGCGCACACCCTCCGTGAGTACTTCGATTCATTTACCCCCTGGTCGTCCTGTGGGCCACTATTTCCGTGACACTTATACTCTTCATGTGTTTTTGTACAACTGCGATATGTTTATTCTGTATTTTACACATTTCCCATTCACTTTTTTTTTTATGGCTTTACGCCTCGTTGACATCGAGCCAATTAGAGGCGGGATGGTACTCGGGACAAGGAATTCGGCCATGGCCTTTTGAAGGAAGTATCCCAGCATTGAGCTGCAGTGATCTGGGGAAAACCCAAATCTGGATGCCTGGACGGGGATTCGAAACGTCATCCTCTCGAATGCATTCACTGCATTCCTAAAGGGTTTATTCCGCAGTTAGGCCAGAACTACTTCCTTAAACCCTACTCCCTTCAAATTTCACCTCTAACATACTAACAATAGCCTCCTCCCTGTATGACGCGTGATTTAAAACCTTAAAAGTTCAGTCGAATATTATACCGTATTATTATTTCCCTTTTAAAGGTACATTAAAATAACGTAGACTGTTGTCGACCATGCCCGCTGTGTGAGCTGTACCTTTCGGGCATACCTGTCACGACAACGCGAATTCAAACCCAGCTATCCAATGTTTCGGTTTTTTAGAGCTTCCCGGATACACTCCAGGCGAAAGCCGGAATGGCCATACCCGAATTCCTTCCAGTTCCTTATTCCTAATCCTCTCTCGGAGTGTAAAATTACAAGGGAAAATAAAATAAAGGTAATCAAGTTCTCAAAATATCGTAGCAAACTTATAAGTTTCCTTGAAATCTCTTGTAAGGTACTTTACGTTCCCTGCGCAGGACACAAACTTTTCACCTCGCCCTTGCATGGACATTAACGTGAAACACTTGTCAAACGTTCAGAGATGTCGCCAGTGTCGTTTCCTCTAGCTGGTTGGCATTCAGACTCGTTCACCTCTACTACTCGCAGCTGAGTTTTATAATGCAGCAAATAAATAAATTTAGCTACCAAACAATTAGTCACCGAGATGGGAGAGGCCAATATTGGCCTACTACCTATCATTCGGGAGGACCGGGGTTAAACTCGGTTCGGCCATCCTGTCTGAGGTTTTTCCGTGGTTTCCCTCAGACAATTAGGCGAATGCTGGGTTGAATATTTCTACTTCCAACGATTCGACCAGGGCTTAGGTCTTCATCTGGGTCCATTTACTGATTCTGCTACAGACTGTAACGAGCCGCGCTGTGTCGCCACGTTACAAGGTGCATTTTTATTGTATATGTAATAATATAAGAGTAATTTATATAAATCTTGGGCGACCACGTGAATAGATTTTTGTTGTAATTTTATAAAGTACGCAAGATTCCAAGTGAGGACTGTAATGAAATGGTGAACTTATACAGTGTATCGTAGCAAAGCGAATATTAAAGAGTTATTGAGCTATGTAGGCTAGAAGCTAATCTTGGTCTTTCCGAGCCATGGCGACAGGACGTCGCAGATTTGGGATTTGCCAGACCACACACACTGCTCCCTGGGGATGGGTCACTCACCGAGCGGGAAAAGCCTGCCGTCCGAAACCCGAATGTTCTCTCGCCCCGGCGAACTTAGCCGAATATGTCCGACCTCTGTTGGATTCTTTGGCCAAATCACATATCGAGGATATCACGTGACATTAGGTGCCGACCTGAAGGTCCAATCAAAATGAGCGTATAACTCAAAATCCTGGGAATTTTTGTTGTATGTGAGCTTCGAGACTACATGGGCGGAGCGAGAAGTTTCCTCGTGGACCGAAGAGCGAGGAGCTGACATTCTAACTTCGATCGCACCAGTCTGAGGTTGACTTGGAAAGTTGACTTCTTTCGCTATCTGCAGCTTGCCTTGCTGGAGCAAGCTTATCACCGCAACACAGCCGGTAATGCGATGATGCGCATTGCCAGACCAGAGATGCCTATAGCCGACTTGTGAGATAATCTCACATATCGTGGGTCCGCTACACTCATCACAGATATCAGACGCAGAACTACAATGGTAATTGATTACGACCAAGCCATGTGATTGTGCATTCCGTGAAACAGAACCCGTAAGCGACTTTGAGAGGATAGGTCCATGTTCTCACTTTGTAATTGTAAAAACCCCTGAGCTAGCGGCATAATTTGCCAGAACTAGTTATTTTCGAATGATATATTGTTCATTCTGGCGCCCATGATTTTCTTTTTAACTGTAAAGTCACAGTATTATGATGCCTTTGTCTGAGGTAGTCATAACTTGTATTTTTCATTGTTTCCAGTTGTCATTATTTCTTGCATTTTGATTCTGAGATATTTAAAAGTAAATATACAATTGTTTGCTTGCTCATGACGGCTAATTGTAACTCTGAGCGTTGCTTTTATGATTTTGCCAATTTGTGTTAATGTTAACGGTAAATTCGCTCAGACTTGTAATCGCCAGTGATAAGAAAATAAATGTCATATTGTGACAATTTTTCCTAAATTCCAACTAACGTCGAGATTCTTGCAAAATTAATAAATTTTCCCACTCCTTCATAAAAATTAAAATTAAAAATCCACAATTATTAATCATAAAGGTATGAAATAATTGTAATGTGGTTTGCCCACCAAGGCACCCACCACATAATGTCGCCCAACGCTGGTGCCAGATGAGACATTACTTCTTAATGTCTGCGAACTTGGTGGCACTAATTCAAATTAATACAATTTGGAGCCCAAATTCAGAAAGTTTCATGGAATGTTGCACATGGTTTTTGGCTGTTTTATCATTCTTGTAGTCAATAGATATTCATACAAGATTTTATTTTGATGTTTCACTTATATTTTAATGCATAAAGTTCATTTTGTTTCAATGCATAAAAAAATTTATTTTGTTTCAACGCATTAAAAGGAAGTTCATTTGTGTATTTCAATTGAGATGCAATACACTTTGTATTGTAACAATTTTGTGATCAGTTTAAATTTTTAAATGAGTAACGTCAGTGTTGATTTCTTAATGCATGGTAGCTGTAAGAAAATTAAAGACACGCATGTTTGCCCATGTGTTTGAAAGTAAGTCTGCTTTCATGGTGTTGTGTTGCATGATTCATCGTTGCTTTTCTCTTGCTGTATTTTGGAGGGGTATATGTATTTGTGTGTATTGAAATTCGCGGTATTTTTGTTGCTAGTGAATTTAGATTTCGTCATTGCACAATTGCGGTGTAAATTCATTGTTTGTGTGTTCATATGAAGCTACGATCTCGTACGATAAAAGATTTCGATATGGAAGATCAGTCTGATAGGCAAAAATCTCCCGAAATCATGAACGAGGTTCAGTTAACAGAATGCGGAATATTGGCTGCAGGGGAGGGGAACGTAAGTTCTGAAGTTCCGACCCACTCATATAGTTCGCAGTCTACTTTGTCGCCACAGGAAGATATGGAAATTTTCCGTCACCTGTCGGTGAGAAAACGCAGAATACGCTCACACATTCAGAGCAGCAAATACTTAACATGTGGATGACTGCAATAGGGCAACAAGTTAATATTGCAATTAATTCACTAAAAGAGGAAAATAAGAGATATTTGGATTCGCTTAAGCAGAGTTTTAATGCACTGTTTGATTCGCAAGCTGCGATTTCAACAAATTTGGACGGGAAATTATCCACCTTCCATTCGGAGTCACAAAAACACACAGAGGTACCAACTGCTGCGATTACCGATGAATGGATCGAAATTGCACAAGTAGAACAAACCCAGAATACAGACCAACAGCTGGTAAACTCTGAGGAATGCGAGCATTCCACCATTACGTCTGTCGATTGTATGGTCGAAGCAGTTCCGGAAATACAAATTTTCAATCGGACACTGCTCGAAGACGTGACAGTGACGCGGCAGATTACTGAGCATAGTGTCAGCAAAAGCGTTGATACAGTGCAAAAGTCACTGCGGATCGCAGTTGTGAGTACGGAATGCGTCTGGTCAGACGCGCAGTTCCGGAAAACTTGTGTAAAGCGTTTCGGTTTGAGTATCCATGGAACAGAAAGGCATGATAGCATATACACCGCCATGATCGAAAAGCAACGGGAAATTTTCTGTGCCCGTTCAGGTCAAAAGACAAGTATTTTGCTGCAGAAACTAAATTCTGGCGGATCAATGAAATCAGCTGGAAGGGAAGACAGACGAGAATGTTGTGTAACCCAGGTACCTGTTTGTCAGCTGAGCCCATTAGCAAGGCTAAGGGATCCACGAGCACAATGCGTCTTCCGAGAATTTTGTTAGGGAGCGCAGATGTTGGCCTTAGGGTCATCACTGAGTGCCAAACGTTTCTCGCCTCGCATCAGCGTTTTATCGCATTCAATAAATATGCGATGAGCGTGTATTCCGAAAGGAATTATGTGATAAAAAGAATCCATGGACGTCTCAAATTCGTCTTGTAGGCATTGTTCAACAAGTTGTGTAGCATGCCAAATACGATGACGAAAAGGCTGACTATGAATTGACCGATTTGAATCATAAAAAAAAAGGGAAATTAAATGTACAGTACACATTCTTTTAGGTTAGACGCCTTACCGAAATTAATCATGCTTGAAAAACGCCGATGCCGGTTTCGCTAGTCTAAACCGTCTGTTTTGCTGGAAAGATTAGATAAACGGAAAATTAAACGAAATTCCAGTTACCAAATTTGCACTTACAGTTAAAGCTACTTAGGATGTTTCCATATTCGGAATTTAATGCTTATTTCGCTATTCCGAACTTATATTTTGTCCACGTGAAATATTAATAGTCACTTTTGACTTTCACGCTGTTAATTGGACTTGATTTGATAAAAAATCCTGAAATATTAAATGTTTTCCTGAGCCAGATAAATTGATACGCACTCGCGGAAAATGAAGCGCCATAGCAAGCACAATTTCTTGTCTTCGCAATCACAATGAATCTGACAGCGATACAAATATTGTGATATGCTTTCTAAGATGTATTTTGTGACATAAACGAAAAGGGTTTCAACATTTTGTGATGCATGAGTTCGATGTAACGTTTTACCTTAGGTAGTTGCATTATATCTTTTCTGAGCAGAAGTGTACAGCGAGCGTAATATCGCTTTGTCTGTGTTGATCGAAGATCGCAAGTTATCTCGTCAACGATTTACTTCTTGTTTTTTGTATCTGTAAAGGGTGGCTAACGTGCCATAGATAATGCCCTATAGAACACGAAACCTTGCCAGAAAGATTTGTTTAAATTGTGTTGGTCATCACAGAAATTAGGAATCTTAAGTTGAACGATTACAGATATACAGGAGAGTTTTCACAATACCTTGCTGTTATTTTGCTGACGATAGCGCGTGGTCAAAGTGCAATAAGTTAAAGGCGACTGCATTTGTAAAGGCTAAAGAAAGAAAAAAAAAAACTTTATTTACGGGATATATTCAATAATTCAGCTAAGTTAAGGTAATTATATTTGATGCTAACTTCAATTGAAAAGGAATTTTGTATATGATAAATGCACAGATGGTGAAGACGTGAACAATAAGATTATTGGTGATATCGTCGTTTTTCCTGCTATATTTCTGGCCGTATTTGGTGGCCAGAGTGATCTCGAAGAATTGTTATATTTGTTGACGTACGGACAAACCGAGATCGGGCCTCATAACGCCCGGAATTTAAAGCCATTTCATACAAAGTAACGGTTTCGAAAGAGTGGGGAAACAGCTACCATCGAACAGCTGAGGTCATTAACGCAGGTAGGCAGCTGAACTCAACCGGCAGGTTCCTAGAATTCTGGCAGGTAGCGCATACCCAAGAATGAATGGGAAAGAAAACAAAAGTTTCACGCCTCGTTCTAGCGGTATTTCGCGTACCCTTACTGTAAATTGTATAGTATTCCGTAAATTAGATTAAAACTATTGTTGGACAGTACACATTTTTGTCAGAATTGTGTGCACTCAACGAAAATAATTTCAAGGTTTATATTGTTGCTTTATATAGATTCATAGTATTCTGCTAGCGTGAAATCTCAAAATTGCTTTGTATTGGCAAACGGAAAACCTGAGATCGTACCGTTCTATGCACAAAGCTTACGACCTTTTTCATACAAGCTAAAGAAGCATAAGTGTAAACACGGGCACATCTTCTCTGAAATGCTTATTGAATTAACCGTCGGTCATGATGAAAATCACGTCACCGAATCCGACTAAACTATTCCGTTGTTTTGAGATTAAAACCGCGCAATGTAATGAGATATTTTACGCCCACCTCTAGCATCTTTATGGATGTTTGTTGAAGCCAGAATTATTTTTATGCACATGAGTAAAACATCACGCTAAATTGTAAATACAATGTATAGTTCAACCACTTTCTGCATAAGTGGTCTCAAAATGTTTTGTTTTATTAATGTGTTTCATTTTAGTGATTTAATGATAAGATTTGATACAAGATATTTTCAAGATTATTATTATTTAAACATGTATGTAAATAATTTCTTTTCATGTATATTTTAGTATTGTGTTTAATATAACTTTGTATTTGGGAAGGCTACCTGAATTCACGTGCTTCTGTTTGTAAAGAATTGTAAGACGGCCAAAAGGACATATGCTCCCGTTATATATTCACCTTACAAGGCAGGAATACCGATGGTTATTGGAATCACATTTAAAATTAATGTAATTATAAAAATGCTTAAGTTTTTGTTGAGTCACAATGGAGATAGAATTAGGTAGTTAAAAATAAAATTATTGTACCATAATTTCATTTTTCACCAACGGCCGGCCATATTGTAACGAGCCGCGCTGTCGCCACGTTACAAGGTGCATTTTTATTATATATGTAATAATATAAGAGTAATTTACATAAATCTTGGGCGACCACGTGAATAGATTTTTGTTGTAATTTTATAAAGTACGCAAGATTCCAAGTGAGGACTGTAATGAAATGGTGAACTTATACAGTGTATCGTAGCAAAGCGAATATTAAAGATTATTGAGCTATGTAGGCTTGAAGCTAATCTTGGTTTCCGAGCCATGGCGACAGTCGCGGATTTGGGATTTGCCAGACCACACACTGCTCCCTGGGGATGGGTCACTCACCGAGCGGGAAAAGCCTGCCGTCCGAAACCCGAATGTTCTCTCGCCCCGGCGAACTTAGCCGAATATGTCCGACCTCTGTTGGATTCTTTGGCCAAATCACATATCGAGGATATCACGTGACATTAGGTGCCGACCTGAAGGTCCAATCAAAATGAGCGTATAACTCAAAATCCTGGGAATTTTTGTTGTATGTGAGCTTCGAGACTACAAATGGGCGGAGCAAGAAGTTTCCTCGTGGACCGAAGAGCGAGGAGCTGGACATTCTGACATTCTAACTTCGATCGCACCAGTCTGAGGTTGACTTGGAAAGTTGACTTCTTTCGCTAACCGCAGCTTGCCTTGCTGGAGCAAGGTTATCACCGCAACACAGCCGGTAATGCGATGATGCGCATTGCCAGACCAGAGATGCCTATAGCCGACTTGTGAGATAATCTCACATATCGTGGGTCCGCTACACTCATCACAGACATCAGACGCAGAACTACAATGGTAATTGATTACGACCAAGCCATGTGATTGTGCATTCCGTGAAACAGAACCCGTAAGCGACTTTGAGAGGATAGGTCCATGTTCTCACTTTGTAATTGTAAAAACCCCTGAGCTAGCGGCATAATTTGCCAGAACTAGTTATTTTCGAATGATATATTGTTCATTCTGGCGCCCATGATTTTCTTTTTAACTGTAAAGTCACAGTATTATGATGCCTTTGTCTGAGGTAGTCATAACTTGTATTTTTCATTGTTTCCAGTTGTCATTATTTCTTGCATTTTGATTCTGAGATATTTAAAAGTAAATATACAATTGTTTGCTTGCCATGACGGCTAATTGTAACTCTGAGCGTTGCTTTTATGATTTTGCCAATTTGTGTTAATGTTAACGGTAAATTCGCTCAGACTTGTAATCGCCAGTGATAAGAAATAAATGTCATATTGTGACAATTTTTCCTAAATTCCAACTAACGTCGAGATTCTTGCTAAATTAATAAATTTCCACTCCTTCATAAATTAAAATTAAAAATCCACAATTATTAATCATAAAGGTATGAGAAATAATTGTAACGTGGTTTGCCCACCAAGGCAACTACCACAAGTAGTCACAAGTGTCAATTGAAGGTATGTGTAAAATTATTTACTTTAATAGTAAAATAAAACTGCCGCCCGACCGGTAAGGTGTGCCGCGAGATTTATGGATACTCTTATGGTGTGCCGCGAGTGGGAAAAGGTTGCGGATCACTGGTATAAGCAACAACGTAAAAATTCTTATTTTTCGTACAACGACGTCACACAACTGAGTTGTCAACAGAGTACTTCGTTGGTGGCCAAAGCGTTATTCAGAAATGAGATCTTTCAGTATTTATTGTAATGTACCCATTCAACAATTGTGGAGGCGTACCGTGGATAAGAGAACTGTGTGAGAGAGATAAAAATATAAATTTTAGTATGGAAGAGGTAGAAAATCTTCTGCAGCTTCTTCTCTGTAATTTGATTGTTTGCGTTGGTGTAAAAGGTTGAAACAGTTTTCAGTATAATGTCATTTTAATCGAAAACTATTTTACGATATTTTTCAGATACGTATAGTGCAGATTATCCATAAATGAGACCAGTTTGTTTCTGCTTGCATCCAATCAGCACACACAGATCAAATGCAGTTATCAGTATAATTCCAGCCCTAGGAAGAAAACCCGAAGAAGTACAAATCAAAGTTTATATCTCCGTTGTACTCTATTGTGAATGAGATGTTAAGTAAACAAGCTTTCATTAGCAACTTTTTTGAATCAGCTGAAGAAAAGTAATCTGTTGGGGGTTATATAAGAGGGACTGGTAAATTTTATGCAAATAGTACACTATTTTCTTTACATGAGTCAACTAGCACTTTATAAACAAAATAGTGAAATCTAAAGCCTAAACCTCCATCACTCACAAACACTAGAGGAAGCATATAGTATATATTAGACTTATGTGTACCTATCGACTTTCCTTCGTGTACGTCATTGCTGTGCGGTCTACCAAGCTTACTCAGCATGCCGTCAACTAAACAGCGCAAAGTAAACTAGAACTTCACACTGTTCCCGTGTTACAAGCACTCGTTATCTATCTCATTCCTACTCCAATGCGTGCACTCGATCGTTGAATACACGGACTATAAATCACGTTACGTGCTCAAAGCTCGTTATAAAGACCTTCGGAGTGCAGGGCAAAGAACATTATATCAGTGAAAGGTCGTCAAGCTATGTTAACAAAAAACCAACAGTGAGTGCAAACCTTACTGGTATAAAATCAAACTAGTTAATTTCCAAGCAAGAAGTAAGATATGATGGTCAAGAATAAATACTGTGTTGAATGTTTCTTCTTAGTATTAGACTACATCTGGGGTTATGTTAGGGACTATTATTGTCATTTTTTGCTATCACAACCAACCACTGTATCAGCTCACTAAAATATGCTTAGTATCGCAAGTTAATTTGAAATCTTTTATACCTCGTTTAATAATTTCAAATTCTTTTATTTCCGATCCACTATTTGATAAGTGAAGCCATTTGGCAATCTCTTTTACTCTATTATTTATTGACTACTTTGCAATAATGTATTTCCATTACTAGCTACACAGAAATCCTTTTACTGTCAACTCATCTGGATGCGGAAAACTGTATATTTGAAATTACTGAATAAGGTTAAATACTGATGATATTATTCTTCAATGCTCGTGCCATAATGCATTAGTATATAGAGACCGAGTGTGGTGGTGTTACGGATAGCGTTCTGGCGTCACATTCGGGAGGACGGTGGTTCGAATCCCCGTCCGGGCATCCAGATTTGGGTTTTCCATGGTTTCCCAAATCACTCCAGGCAAATGCCAGGATGCTTCCTTAAAAAAAAGGCCATGGCCGAATTCCTTCCCATTCCTTGCCCCCATCCTTTCCCGTCTCTAAAGACCTCGCTGTTGAGAGACGTAAAGCAGTTAAAAAAAATTATATAGAGAGGATGTGTACTAACAGTTTGGATATTGTAAATTAGCGATCAAGGTATTTTATCAAACTTACAGTCCAATTTCTTGTATAAGATTCAGATTTTAATGGATCAATTTAAGAAAGTTTTGGAACTATAAAACCGTCAAATAAGAGGCACTAACATAACGAAATCTAAGCCAGTCATCACCTCACAAAAAAATAATAATATAATAATAATAATTATCATCTTGAAACGATTTTTGGGTACGTTTCTTTATCACTTGATTTATAGTGTTCACAACAATCTGCAAAAATATCTGATATCGATATCCTCTAGTACACTCCGAATACGCCAGTTTTTTTGCTAAGGGCTGAATGTCTCGTCGACGTCGTGGTCATTAGAGGAGGGAAACTACTGAGACCAAAGAAAGGGGTGGATTTTTAAGGAAACATCTTGTCATTTGCCTGAAATTATTTCGAAATAATAATTTCAAACCGAAATCTGGATGAGCGGACGAGGAGTCGAACCCGCGTCCTTCAGAATGCGAGACCCGAACGTTACCATCCATCCAGTACGCAATGTAAATACAAGAATTCCAGGTGTCTATCATAGTGTTCAGTACAGTCATCCTACGTGTTAGAGTGACCATGAGATGGATTTACGAATCTCGTTTCCATTTGTCAGCTTTGCCTTTACGGTGACCTCGAGAATGAGCTATATCCTCAAGCCGATTCTAGAAAACTTTATGGCAACCTCTGAGTGCTACTTCTGACGCTCATGGATAGCCTTAAGCAAATATTTCAGCTACTTCCCGACTGCAATAGCTCTGGCAAGACTATATACATAGCAGGCTGTAGAAACCGGAAGGGGAGAATGGAGAACCCGGTATTTCATGTTGTGTATTCCTTGGTGGTTGTAATAAGACAGTACTCATTTCAGGTTTTGAAAGTACTCATTACCGCATACAACAGAAGAATCTGGAGTAGTTTAGTTCCTGTGCTGATAAACTGTGCTTTGATGATCAACACATGAAGCTCTTTAAGGGAAAGAGATCATTTAACCAATTTTGTGACTGATGTTTTGCAGCTTTTCTAAGCGAGCATAACAGGAAATTTCTGAGAAATACTACGTGACACATAAATTCTGGGACAGTTAAACTCAAACGGCGCAGGATAGGTTCAAAACTAACATTTCTTCAGGAAGTAGCACAATTTTGAATATCATTTCTTATTCTTCGCCATCTTTTTTTTTTTAAATGGGGAAGGCTTACTTCGACGAGTTTTACTCACCGTTGGCGTGATCAAATTTGGATCTACTGCGATTCAGTTAAACTCAAACGGCGCAGGATGGGTTCAAAACTAACATTCTTCAGGAAGCAGCACAATTTTGAATATAATTTCTTATTCTTCGCCATCTTTTTTTTTTTATTAAATGGGGAAGGCTTACTTCGACGAGTTTTACTCACCGTTGGCGTGATCAAATTTGGATCTACTGCGATTACCGACGCCAAGCACATTATAACTACTAGCAGGTAGTACTAAGTACTAATACGAAAAGTGAAGCGTTCCCATCTGAGTAACTATTTTCAGCGTGTGATAAGTGTAGTTTTTGTTTGTGAAATTTATAGTTTATGAGGTGAGATTGGGACAGTCTTGGAATTCACCTTGATAGCTGCGAAAAACCACCGAAAAAAACCTGTTAGAATATCTCTTAGGCGCAGGCCCAGGCTCATGTCCCGTTTGTGATACTTTCTCGAGCCACACGGTCATGATTTTAATTACCATACCTAAATAATTTGCACTTAACAAATAAACTACTCACACTTTTCCTCTAGTTCCAAACTTGGTTGTCATGGTTGCATTCGTAACTGTAAGAATACAAGTGCATGTAGGCTATGGAGGCTCATAAGATGTCTTGCAATTCATGAATCGACAGCTCAGTTTCATCCCTCATGTTATGCAAACGCTTCAGTTCTACCTGGCAACAAAGCCTTCTCAGTTTAGGAGAGCAGACGTGTATTGTTTATAGCAGCTGAAAATTATGATGTTTCTGGATAACGTTCTGGCGCCCCATTCGGGAGGATGCGGGTTCGAACCCCGTCCGGGCATCCAGATTTGGGTTATCCATGGTTTCCCAAAATCACCCCAGGCAAATGGCGGGATGCTTCTTTCAAAAGGCCGAATTTCTTCCCGATCCTTGCCTACATCCCTTCCCGTCTTAATGACACCGACGTCGATGAGACATAAAGTCATAAACAAAATACAAAAAAAAAAAAATAATTATGTGCTGCGGGAGTATTCAAAACGTAAGATGAACATAACAACTGATTAAAACCTCTCTTCATGTAGAAAGCAATCGAATCGGTGACTCAGTCATTTGGAAGTTTAGAAGTTTCTTGATGTATTAAGTAACCCATCTTATACGCACTAATTTGTACTACACTTTTTGACAAAGTTTTTTTTTTCATATGGCTTTTTGGTTGGAAGCTGCCAGGTGGAAGAGCTATAAGTGACGCGTCTTCCACCCTTCCTTGAGTGGAGTGCACTAGTGGAGAAAGTGAGGTGTTGCCTTTTTTTATTTTTAACTGCTTAACGTCTCCTATAACAACTAGGTCTTTTTAGAGACGGGAAAGGATGGGGGGCAAGGAATGGGAAGGAATTCGGCCATGGCCTTTTTGAAGGAAGCATCCCGGCATTCACCTGGAGTGATTTGGGGAAACCATGGAAAACCCAAATCTGGATGCCCGGACGGGGATTCGAACCGCCGTCCTCCCGAATGCGAGGCGAGAACGCTAACCGTTACACCACCACGCTCGGTGAAGTGTTGCCATCTGTCTGCGAAGCTTGTAACTATGTTCCGTATGTGAGAAGTTATTTTGTTTATAAATTGTATACTTTAAGAGGTGGAAATTAAGCACCGTCCCTGTATTCGCCTAGATAATTGGGGGAAACTGCATAAAAAACCGGATGACCGGTGCGTGGAAACCTGTGCTCGTGCTCGGTCCCGTTGAACCTCCCCAATCCAGCGTGCGTCGCCTCAGCGCACAGTGACCCAGTCTTCTGGTAACGTCTATCATCTTTCGGGAATTCCAATTTGACGGATGCTCGTGCAAGGTCCGAAGTATGTTCTGAAGTTCCACTTTTATTATTGACGTTTCAAAATTTTTGAGTTGCAAGGTTAACACACGGCCAGGCTACAAAAAGAATTCATTTTGGATCAAGTTCTTCACCAAGCGATAAGGAGGTAGACTGAACAGACATTGGTCAATATTATTTGGAAAATTCATTACCAACATTAATTTTGGGTAGAAGGCAGAGTTCATGGCGATCATGTTTTTAACTTCTATAGGGTGCTCTGTAAATTCGGATTCAACAAAAAATATCAAAATTAAGCTCCATATGTTTTAAAGCATTTGTACTCCATTAATTCTGCTTCAGCGTTTTCATTAAAAAGCTGATGTTTTCGTAGATGTTGTAAATCAATCTGCAAACACAACATCAAAAGTAAATCGATTAATAAAACCCATCACTCTGAGTAGGTTAATTCCAGAACGTTGGGGCAGTAGCTCGCTACAAGATATATTCATGTGAATACAAAAATCAGTGTATTTTAACGTATAATAACTTAATTGCTTCAAGATTTTTTGCACACCCATGTGACGTAGTTCTTTCCAATTTTTGAGGATTACTAAAGTTAGTTGTTATTAATATCTCTATTAGGTCATTACTTGAATAAAATTAAATTATTGTGTAATTACTACTGAAATTCGTAATTATTATCATTCTGGTTCTTTACTTGACATTATAAGCTACTTGTAGTTAAGTGTTGAGCTACTACATTACAAATGATTCAACTTCCTCTACAGTTTGAACCAGTTTGGCCTTCATGTGTGTAATTAACCTTTAGGAAGACTGAGGTTATACAAATGATGCGTCTTCGGTAAGTTTAGTTGATACATTGCATGTTCTTGGCAGTGTCAGAGGAAACTAATGTTTTCCAACAACGCATAAATGCACCATAAGTATTAAGGCATGTGCTTAAATCGGTCACTAATACGTCTACAATCATAGTTATGGTTTTTTAATTTTAATTTAAGAAAATAGTAAACGCTTTTACATTTCTTTGTTAAAAACCACGAACGGTATTTCGGCCGCCATGTGACATAGTTTTGATTTACCATGTATTTCGCCTCTGAGTCTGTACTTGGACACTTATGTTCAAACAAAATTCCTTAATCTGCTGATTGCATCGGAGTTTGAACCCGAGATCCTCAATTGTGAAAACAAGAGCGTTGGCCACTGTGCTTCGGGACAGTTCTTTGGGACCGGAATGATTCTAGAGTAACTACTGCATTAAAGATACATCTTTCTGTCATGCAACGTTGCATCATGTTAGCTAGAAACAGAAGTGAGCACAAAACTCCACAGCTTCCTGAAATATGATTACTAACAGGCTAAACATAGTTCTAGATTTCTTAAACACAGAATATAGTGGTAGACAAAGATGTTTTCATATGTAAGAAACGCCCATTCTAGATGTTAAATTGGCCATGAAATTAAAGGGACAATTTGTATTTTCTGCCTCTTCAAGTTCCAACTGAACAACGTAATTCACAATCATATGAAGGTATACCCCATCGTCCAGTGATATTTTGGCGTTGTTAGTGTTAGCAGTAATTTAGAATGGGCTGAATCATTGTGGAGTGAAAGCGGAATTTCCTACTTTCTTGTTCCTGTGGCGGGAAAAAAAACATCTCAAAGGCTTATAAGTATGAATCTTTATGATCAAACAAACAGAGACAATATGCATGCAAATATGACTTTAATAACGGATAAATGTGATCTAAAA
>JARYHS010008075.1:171579772-171661140 GCA_031002005.1 Vandiemenella viatica
GTGAGGGTTGTTAGGCTGTTTGAATATTTCAATAGCCGCTCGTACTTTTCTTTGTAGAAAATTCTGTTTTAGCTAGCACTTTTGTATTTTCCCGCAGTATTTCATGTTCTTCTTCCATCTGGTGTTCGGCAATAGCTGATTTCGTGGGATGCCTCAGACGGGTGTGACTCGTATCCTCACGGCTACGGCTCGTTCGGTTTCGCCTATATATAACCTTTCCGCAATTACAAGGCACTTCATAAATTCCACTGCTTTGTAAGGAAGACCTTCGATCTTTGACCGTTCGCAGTTTTTCTTTAACTTTGTTTCCAATTCTAAATATGGGTAGAATATTAGATTTCATTAATATTCTCCATATTTTCTCAGAGATACCTTTCACGTATGCCAGCACGGCTTTTTGTTTCTGGTCTTCACAGCTTTCTTCTGCTTAGTTGTCATTGCCTGCCAAAACAACAAAATCTTTTATGTAGGCTAGAAGTTATTTTACAGATAAGAACTATTACTTTTGAAATCATGTATATATAGAGATACGTGTTATTAACAGATACTGGTAAGAAGCTTAGAAAGAAGAAATCAAATTCTCCCTCACCAAATTTTATTTCCAGTGCTGCCAGCTACTTGGCTTTGAATATCCGTAGACGGCCGCTAAAATTTCCGTAGGTTTGATACAAAAATCCGGAGACTCGCTAACTGAAACAGTGAAACAATAATTATTTTAAGAAAGCGTCAACATTAAGAATACTTTTTATTTCCAGGTCTTTAAAACTACAAAAATAATATTCTACATTGAAAGTAAGAAATATCTCTGAACATATTTTATACATCGTCACTTTCATCACTGCTTATTATTATTTTTATTTTTCCCTAGTGACCATTCATTTTCTTTGTTGACATTAAATTTAGCATATCTTCTTTAACATGAAATGTTTAAAACTGCGAGCCCTTTGTTTCTCGGATATCGGTTAGGCCTTCTCGGAAGCCACTGTATTGTAAGCCGTGTCACCGTGCATAAAGAGTGCGCTGTTAGTTTTGTGGTACGGTCTTTTAAGATCTAAAAAAATTTTAATCTAACAAAATATTAGCTCTATTTCAATCGTTGGTTCACACGAGTGGTTGCAAGAAAACAATTCTGTAATGCATTAACACTATACGCTCAAAGTTTAACAAAACACAAACATAAGGTAAAATGAACACATGACAAAAAGTGTAAAAAAAATCAGTAGATATTCGAACAAAATCCGAAAATCCTAACTTTCCTAAATAAAAATTCGTAGATCTATGGACAAACCCATAAAAATGGCAGCACTATTTATGGCATCCACAGGTTTTGATTTAACTTATATTTAATTGTGATGGAGTGTATATTAACGTAAAAATTTCCCAAGACTCCTATTTTCCTCTTATTCTTTTTTTATGTTCAATTGTTTTAGTGGAATTTCCCGATCCACCTACTTTACGAATTTTAAATTCTTTCAGCATTAATAAATTTTTTCATCACTTTCAAACTTAATGTAATCCACTCTCAGACTTCCTCACCAACAAAATAAATATCCCACTTCCTTATGCCTTAAAAGCGAGTGCTGTCTAGTGGCTATTACAAACTTTTCCGTTCCATTCACCACTCTTAATTTTTATTCCAATATCCAATAAAGCCCCATCACCAATACAGGCCTTGTACACTCCCAACACTCTCATCACTCTTACTGTCTTCCAATATATCCTAATCCACCATCTTTACATCATCAGTTATTAATTTTGTTCTACACTAATTTCGACAAGCCAATCTAGCTGACCTCTATTGCAACCCCTTCCAATTCCAAAATTTTATACCTGAAATTGTGGGTCCCATACTCAAGCAATGCTCTGACCACAAACAACGTTAACATAATATAATAAAATAAAACGAAATTAGATCTATGGTGGTGCATAAAAATGGAAGAAATTTTTTAAAAGTATTACGTCGATGTTAGCGGAATGACATGAAACTGACGAAATACCTGTTTCGATTAGGGTTTTGCGCCGCGTCTACGTCGACGTCATTAGAGTCGGAAGGGAATTGGGCCATGAACGATCCCGGGACCTCGGAAAACCGAAATCTGAATAGACCTACGAAGATTCGAACTCTCATCCTCCCGATTTCGAGACCAGGACATTGTCGGTCACCCATCAGTCTCAGTTACAAAATAATATCTGTGTATAAAGCACAACATAGTTCGCATCCTCATTTTTTGATTTATTAAAATATATCGTATATTTTAGCGTCGTCCTGCTGACGCAGAACAGCGCAATACAAGTTCAAAACCCGACTGCAGAAAGCAGTACTAGAATTGCGATCGGCAGTACAGTGGTTGTGGCGCAGTAGAAGTTTGCGCTCTCCGTGTCAGATTGGCGAGCGGCGGTTCTGTAATCGGGAGCAAACCGGATCAGCGACCAACGCAGCAGGGGGCATACCGCACAGCCGGCCTCGCATTACCGGGGTCGACGGTTCGAGTCCGGTCAACGGCACGCGAGGCTTGATGGTTTATGTTCGTATCATGTCGTCCATGCTATATATATTACGCTCAGTAATCCAACACATATGTTAATAATACTACCAGTAAATACGAGTATTTATTTATTGCGGCTTTTACGTATGATGGTCATAAATTATCTCGATGTAAGAACGGAGACTTTCCCGGCGTGCAGAGATGTACAAGATACCTTACAAAAAGTATCTGAAATACAAGATACAAAATACCATTAAGTAATGGATTTGAGATATCAGATACAAGATACTTTTGGAAATGGTATTTGAAATGCAAGATACAAAATACGTATTTTCCAATTACTCTTTCAAAATACAATACTTTTTATTTAATGTATCTTTTGTTTTATTTTGAAACGTCTTTGTTCGTCATTCGCTGCGCGGGGGCGAAACTCTACAAATAGGTGCTATAGTTTTAAAACTTTTTTTTATTGTTAGATAAACATTAAAAAAAATTAGGAGGTTGTCCTTATTACTGTCACGTTCCCGGTTCTCTTAGAACTCCGCGCAATGCCTCTACAGTGGCTATAGCTAACCCTGGTATTGCCGAGCGGAGCTAGAACCTTCGGGTTAGACAATTTCAGAGCGGGAGGGGGCGGTTAGTCCCACAATTGATAGTCTTAGGAGTTTATTGACAGCCTCCAGTCACAACTTTTATGCAGACGAACAGCTTGAGCTATCTTTAGGGCCGGAAGATAGAAAATACAATAAGTTCAGCTTACTTTGTGAGTGGTGAGGAGCCGCCAGCCAGCGCAGCCCCTCCAGTGGTGTGCACTAATTCCGTGGGTCGAGCGATCTCTGTCTGTACGCCCCTAGCGACGGGCTTATATACATTACCACGCGCTGCCTGGGGTAAACATGCGTTAAAACAGTGGTTGATGTAATTGGGTCGCCGACTTAGCGCAATTCACTGGCTGGCCCGCGACATTACTTAGGTATTGAAGTATTTTTAAGTCAACGTTGCTGCTAGTTGATTCTGTGCTGTCGCCACTGGTGGCATTATCAATAGAGGAATCAGAGTCCACTAAAAACATATAAGAAGATTCGTTTTTTCTTTTATGTCCTCTCAAATGCTCTTTAAACCTTATGTGTTTTTTTTTTCATGTCTATTAATTTTCTGTGTTTCAATCAGGATAATAATAATAATTCGACTTAGTCGCACCAATCATAATTTAACACGATAAGAATTGGCGCGGAGAAAAGACAATAGACAGGTGGGCGGGTGTTTGTTTGTAGTTTTCACAGTTCGCCACAATGAAAGCAGGAAAATGTAACTAGACCATACAATCTTGTCCTTTAGTATAGGTTAATGAATTTTACGAACGTATTTAGTTGTCGCCTTTGTCTTGATGATGCCGTTAAGTAAAAAAATGCCTACATAGTATTCAGTATTTGCAAAATACAAAGATACCAAGAAAAAGTATCCAAATGCAAGATACAAAATAAAGACTAAGAACAGTATTTCAGAAACAAGATGAAAATACGTATTTTGTATCTTGTATCTTTGTTTGAAATACTTGTATCTCAAATAAGTCACATCTCTGCCTGTGTGTAATTGCAATGGAGTCTTCACGGATGCACCGCCGGGTTAACCGAGTGCGGTGGGTGAGCGGTAACGCTCTGGCCTCGCGTTCGGGTGGACGCGGGTTCGAATCTCCGTCGGGGCATATACTCTGGGTTTTCCATGGTTTCCCCAAGTCACACCATGCGAATGCCGGGATGCTTACTTTAAAAAGCCCGAGGTTGTATTCCTACCCTTCCTTTCCCACCTCTTATGCTCTCGACGTCGATGAGCCGTAAAGCCATAATCAACAACAACAAAACCGCCCGATTGAATTGTGATATTTCGGCGATACCTTCCTCAGGTGTGCAAACATCTGTTCTGGTCGGGTGACTAATTGATATCGGGGATCCTCAGTTTTTTTCATTCGGCCAACCAGTTCAGATGTTTTTGCACCTGAGGAAGACGACGGTGCTTGTCGTCGAAATATCGCGTTTTCACAACACAATCTCCTTTACCCGCTGAACCAGGTTTGATGGTTTCCTTTGAGGGAGTTCTCTTTGCATGGCAGCCTTACGGAAAATTTATCTTCCGCTCTTTCCCCTGCACATTCGCAGTAACAGAACTGTGGGCACGTGTCACTGTTTTGTGTGAATGGCTGTTTTTAATTGCTTAACGTCTCTTAACAGCGAGGTCTTTAGAGATGGGAACGAATGGGGGGCAAGGAATGGGAAGGAATTCGGCCATGGCCGTTTCAAGGAAGCATCCCGGCTTCTGCCTGGAGTGATTCGGGAAACCATGGAAAAACAAATCTGGATGCCCGGACGGGAATTCGAACCGGCGTCCTTCCGAGTGCGAGGCGAGAACGCTAACCATTACACCACCACACTCGGTTTTGTGGATGGCTGTGATGGGTGTATATACAGTGTAGTGTGTTGCAAATGAATGATAGGTGAAGGAAGGGAAAAGATGGAATCTGGTGCCGTCCCATTCAGATTTACTCTTTGGCCGCCAGGTCTAACGTTCCCATCCAACAGATGAATCACAATCAACAGTGTGGTATGCCCTCACTCCATACGCACTGAGGAAAGGTTTGGTATTTAACCCAGGACTTTGTGCACAATCTGGTGATCACCCCCTCTGCTACCCTGCCGGCCAAGTCCACCACCAGGACTGGAACCAGCTAACCCCGTGTCAGCGCCGGATACCATCACGGTGCCGCAGCCAAACTGTGTCTATAAAACAGGAGTTCTGTCATAAGAACGGCACGCCTTCTTTAAACGTTCGCTATTCATCTCTATTTTCTACCATTTCCTTCATTCTTCTGTAGCTATTCTGCACATTAATTTCGTTTACCTCCTGGAATCTTCTAGCGTGTTCTCGTTTTCCTTCTATTTACATTACCTGCCAAACATCAAAAATAACTTCTTTTATCTACGCAAACAAGGGCCCAGATAAAGAAAAGATAGACAAAACTCCGCATCACTGAAGCTAACAGCGTGAAGGTACCGTGTCTATGGTCTTTGCCACTCACCGATACCTCAATTTTTGACACATAATATAAGAGTACTTAATTTTTTACCGTGGACAGTACTGTCACATGGCTATAATACCCCCGGTTCTTTTAGAATCAAACTGAGATACTTACATAAAACTAATAAGTTACGTACTGTTATCTTTCAAAACAAAATCCTGTTTTTCAAACAAATAGTGACAAACAAAATGCCCGAGAGATCTTCAAACGACAAAACATTAGTTTTTGGTATCCACTGTAATATAAGCAATACCTGATCTGGCTGGAATATTCGACCCTAAAGGTTCGCTCTGCCAAATTCGAAGACTTTCTGTTTGGTTTGAAGCGACAGAGAAGTATCAAACAGGCGTAGACACGTCCTCAAGCAAGTCCTGGTCCTCGCTTACCGGCCGTCCTGGTTGCGGTATTGGACATTGTTTTTGGTAAATTACTCATCTTCTCTCGCGTGACCTCACTTCAGTGACAGCCGTTTTAACACTGTTTGTTTGTTGCTGAAAGGCTGAAGCTGGTTACTACTTTTTCTTTATCAATGAGGGATACTACCAACATCTCGGGATTTCATCACGTGGCTAAGGGGGCGTCGATTAATTATATGAGTTGTTTTTTCGGAATTCCATACACCCCCTCCCCCTCTGGTGAGACTTCGTGAGATCTGGTCACCGCCCCCCCCCTCTAAAAAGACGTGAAATTTTGACGGAGACCCCCCTCCCCCCCCCCCTACTAATCGACCTCGTAACTTTTTGAAATCCTTTTTTTTTTTAGGTCTCATGTTTCCCCCACTGAGGTCGGCTTTTGGACGTAATATCCCCCTAAAGTCGACTTTCGCATCATTTGTAGACTTTTTTTTAGCTCTACAGTCCTACAAGAATTTAAAACCTCACGTGAGATTTCCTTTGACTCCCCTCTCCCCCTTGGTGAGATTTCGTGAGATTTAGGCGGATTCCCCCCCCCCTATTTCACCTAAAGTAATTAATGGACGCCTCCTAAGGGTGCTTCCATAAATTATGTCACACGTGAACAGAGGGAAAAAGGGGAGGGGGGTTCAAAACGTGTTACATCGAGGGGTACGCTTCGTTGGAAGTGCTGATCTAATGAAGGCTTAAATTTAAAATTCCAAATATATGATGTCACAGGGAGGAGGGGTAAATAAACTGCGACTTTAGTGACGTATTGCGTGGTTGGCCCTTGAATTTCTGGATGACTCACCCTGCTGGCGTCGAGGAAGCGGAGCAGCGATTGGTTTGTTATCAGAGAGTCAGTGGCGAAGTAGAACGAGTGTTGTCGAGGCGACGCGACACGACGCGGCGTACTAAGCGAGCGCTTTTAGCGGCGCATTTCACGACCATTAGCCGTGTCGTGACCAGGGGCATTAGCTGCCGGGGTCAGCCACTCGTCTGCCTCTCGCATTATCGCCCGCAGCATTTACCGGCATGACAACTGGAAAGCGTCTTCACGAGTATCCGCGTCGCCACTTGACACTACAGCACCACCGTCCGTCGCACTTTTTGCTACCAAGTGTCACGTAGAACATCAGGATGTCTGCCTGTGTAGGTGAACGTAAAATGCTAAAAAGTAGCCAGCGTGGTGGATGAGAGGAATCGTTCTGGAATCACTTTCGCGAGGTAGTGGTGTTTGAATCCCCGTGTGGCCATCCAGATTTCGACATTCTGTCATTTCTCTAAACCACTCCAAACGAATGCCTGGATGGTTTCTTCTAACAGGCAGAATTGCTTCCGGTCCTTGCCCCCAGTCCTTACCCGCTTCTATGATCTCGACGTCTCATAAGCAAAAAAAAGTCATAAAATGACTTACTATATATAATCTACATCTACATCTATACTCTGCAATTCACAAATATTGTGGGTGGCAGAGGCGACTAAGCACCAATCCTAATTCTGTGCAATCCAATCCCGAAACGAACGAGGAAAGAAAGAATACGTAAAATTATCAGTGCGGCATCTTATTTCTCTAATCTTTTCCCTTCTGTCATTGAGACCTAAATAGGTTAGCGGAAGAAGTATTTCATTGCACTCGTAAATGAAAGATTTTCGTATATTCTCCAATATATTCAAACGAAAAACGACGGTCGTCTGTCAACCAAACAATCCCAGCCTAACCCACGTATCAGCTCTGTGACACTTACATAAGGACTAGCGGTCACGAATCGAGCGGCTCTCCTCTGTACTTCCTCTAACGCGTCAATCAATCCCCTGCGATACGGATCCCAGACTCGACAACAGTAATCCAAATGAGGACGCACTAGTGTTTTGTACGCTATTTCCTTTGTTTGAGCATTATAACTTCTCAAAATAATAGATCAGTTATTTTGTGTAACCTCAGTATGATTCGTCCTTTTGCTACAGCACATGCGGAAAATACCGTGTAACACACAACCGGTATGAAACACATTCGAAACTACACGTACTAATCGTAGACAAAGTTGGCATTGGAGATAGAGATAAAAATTGTATGGCATGAAAAGCATATTGTTCGTGATGGGTTTCAAACGTGCTGAAAACGAGTAATTGATACGAAAAGTGTTTATTTCGGATGAAAGAAAAATGCATTAAGCTAGTTAACAAAATGTTGGAGTCACGGAATAGTAACAGTCTAGTTTTTAGGTTTGCCAAATAGCACAAACTACGCAGCAACAAAGATATTATTTTTTATTGGAGGCGAGTAAGTCAAATTTAAAGAATACAAACAAACCATATTTCACCAATTTAGTGGCAAAACAAAGGATGTATAACTAAAATAGTTATCATATCATTAAGGAAAAAACTCCAGAATCACCAACATATTGATTGTACTAATTGCACTGAAGTTCTAACGGAAACGTCCTGTCGATGTTGAGGTCATCAGAGGCGGGATGGGACTGGGGGACAACAAACGGGAAGGAATTCGCGTTATGAAGGAAGCATCGCGCCATTCACCTGGGGTGATTTAGGGAAACGATGGGAAACCCAAATCTGAATGCCCGGATGGGGATTCGAACCGGCGACCACCCGAATGCGAGGCCAGGTTGAAGGTGGGCCTGTCGAGCTGACGACGAGGTGAGCGAACTGTCCAGGGGCAGTGAGTCAGTCGCCATTGTGCTGGCGTGTTCCCAGAAGACGCCAGGTGGTCCCACTTGTTTCTGGCACAAAGAGCAACAGTTCGCGTGCGCCCGGTCACCTACAAGCCAACAGCCTGCGGACGCTAAAGTATTTACCCTCTGTGAACAGACGGCGGAGCACGTGAAATTCTGCACCTCAAAAAATTACTTATTTCTTTGTACCGGGTGGTTATGATTTAACCTTCCCTATTTAACTCGTTATAACACGGAAACTAATTATCGTACGAGTACCAAACTTTGTAGCATTAAAGTCAATGAGATGGGAAGAGAAATAATGCAGAATCAATTCAATCCAAACACTTTTGATCTGCTGCTACGATACGTCATACCATTACATACCGGTACCATTACTGCTACAAAAACGGGCTCAATATGGCGCCCATCAGTGTCCAGAATAGTCTGACAGCGCAGGATTGCATTCTGCACAGCAGAACGAAACATGTCCGTAGGTATGCTGGCTACCTCTCTTGATATGCTGCGCTTCAGAACAGCACGTTTGTGAATGGTCCCCTGGTGAACCCTGTCGTTCAGGTAGCCCCACAACCAGAAATAACATGGAGTGAGGTCAGGTGATCGTGCCCGCCAAGCATTTTGGAAACGATCGGCTGATAATTCGATCGTTTCCAAATGTGTTTCGGAGACTATGAATCACGATGGCTGATCACGGTACCTGGTGGCCATAGCTGGAACTGGACGGTGGCTCTGTGACGTATGGAAATCGTTGCACCTCATATTCTGGACATTAATGCTAACAAGTTTGGCACTCGTATGGTAATTAGTTTCCGTGTTATAACGTGTTAAATAGGGAAAGTTTAATTATAACCACCCAATATATTGTAGTTGGGGACTACTAGATGAAGAAATTATTTATAGTTTATCATTTAATAAATGATAATAAATAAAGGATATTTTAATTTTAAAGACGTTAAGCAAATCTAAAATTTGCCAGAATCTGGACTCTGTTGTGGTATACAGGAAAATGGTCGCAATATGACATTTATTTAATTAATCTGGCAAGCATATCTCTAGTCGAATTTATTTTTAGTTTGAATACGTAGTTTTATAAAGAACAACGCAACGCCTAGATGTACAATTAGCCGTTGAGTGGAAAAAAAAAGAAATTTGCTTTGAAATTTGAACACAAATGATTAATAAGTGTGAAGTAATGATATGTCATAACAAATTATGACATCAGACATCTTTATTAATGATGCTGTGACTTTACGTAATGAAAATAGCCCTGGGCTCCCCGAATGAAATAAAAATACCATTCGAAATTGTACGGGAATGTACCAAAATAGTCTTGAAAAGCAATGTGCTTCTTTTTTTATTATTGCTTTACGCTTCGTCGACGGCTAAGGTCAGTAGAGGCGGGATGGGACTGGGGACAAGGAACGGGAAGGAATTCGGCCATGGCCTTTTTGAAGGAAGCATCCCGGCATTCGCCTAAAGTTATTTGGGTAGACCATGGAAAACCCAAATCTGGATTCCCGGACGGGGATTCGAACCCGTGACCTCCCGAATGCGAGGCCAGAACGTTAACCACTCACCCACCATGCTTGGTCAAAAGTTCAAATCCCCGTCTGGTCATGGAGGGTTCAGTTTTAGATAGTTATCAGAAACCATTCCAGGGGAATGCCGGCAAGCTTCCTTCAATAAGGCTATGATCGAATTGTTTCCCTTTATTTGCCCCCCCCCCCCCCAATTCATTTCTTACCTCTAATGACGCCGACGTTGACGAAGTGGACAACGAGGAAAAAAGATATAACACTTGTTCCTAGGATATAACTAAATCAAAAGTCAATACTTAGAAGATTGCAAATGATTTTGATCAGGGAATTCCGTAGTCGCACAAATACATATACAATACGCGTGATATTAATTCTTCATTCAGATATAATCAGCGTAAATGGGACATGAATAAAGTTTCAAAAGTAGATTGGTTGACCTAACACACGAATTCGGTCGCCAAATGGTATTTTTTAACTTCTATACACGAACGAAAACCCGTTGGCTCAATTATTTGCGGCACCGTGATTGTATCCGGCCCCTGACACGGGGTTGGCTGTTTCGATTCCTGATCGTGATCGAAGAAAGTTTCATCATCAGAACTTGGTTAACAGGGTAAGAGAGGTGGTGATGCACTATTCCTAATCACCAGATTGTGCACCAAAGTCCTGGGTTAAATCCCAAATTTTTTGATGACATACGACACTGTTGATGTTCGTAGAAAGGGAGCGTTAACCTTGGCGGCTTGTGTGGTGGGTCTTGAAGGGAGTAATAATTATAGAAACTGAATAATTTTGTAGAAGCCTATGACAAAGCAGATATCTCACTTCTTTTTTGAATTTCATTTCAGCTATGATAGAAACGCTTAATTAAAACTAGCCTTCAAGCTTTTTTTTCCAGCAAGTAGTCTTAAAACTTCTGAACCTTTTTGACCATGTTACCTTTGGCAATCATGGCCGAGTCTAATTAAATTTACAGGAAATAACTGTGTTACATTTGGTGTGTCCATCCTCTTAGCAATTGAGCTCGGCAAAGATGTGAATGCCGCCTGCCGATCCGTTGTCGATAAAAGTTGGGAGATACAATCTGGTGTGTCCAGTGATGCGCGTCTGATGTGTAATGTCCAGGGGTCATGCACCGGACATACGGATGCCTCCAATTTGCGCAGAATGGCGAGTCATTAATTGGATACTCCCCGCCTCGTCTTGAGCGCTAGTAACAAGCTGTAATCACGCCGTAATTAGATAAACGCCGCCCCCGATTCGGTCCGCTCCAACAGGGGGCAAAAAACCCCCGCACAAAATTCACTCTCATTTTTATGAATTTCTCAAATAGTTATGTGGATTAACACTTGCGATATTATTAAATAGAATTCATATAATTAGTAATCTGTGCTGTAAAAAACTTAAGTCAATAACTCTTCCGGAATGTTTCCTCCAGTCTCCCATCTGACCACTAACATCCTTGAAAAGTGTCTTCCCATAGATTCGTGGCGAGACGCTGAAAACACTAGTTAAAACAAAATTTGTTGTCAATTTTTAACATAAACCCTATGACCAAATTGCTGTATTATTGCTTGGTTGTTTGTAAATATTTCTACCAAAGAGATTTCACTAGCTGAATGGTATTTGTAGTACTTGGTGTTAAACGTTAAGTTGGTATGTCTGTAAGATTTCTGTGATGACGCGAAGCCGAACAAGGCCTAACTGAGCGGGTGGCTATATATCTACATCTACATCCATACTCCGCAATTCACAAACAATGTGGGTGGCAGAGGGTGCCAAGCACCAATCTTAATTCCGCGCATTCCAATTCCGAATAGCACGAGGAAAGAAAGAATACATAAAAGCATCAGTACGGCATCTTATTTCTCTAATCTTATCCCTACGGTCATTGCGATCTAAATAGGTTGGCGGAAGAAGTATCTCACTGCACTCGTAGGTCATAGAATTTCGCATATTCTCCAATAAATGACGTCATCTATCTTCCAAACGATCCCAGCACAATCTATGTATGAAATCTATAACGCTTTCTTAAGGGCTGTAGCAACAAGTCACGAATCGAGCGGCTCTCCTCTGTACCCTCTCCACTGAGCCAATCAGACCGTTGCGAAACGGATCCCAAACTCCAAAACAGTAATCCAGATGCGGACGCACTAGTGTTTTATACGCTAATTCCTTCGTATGAACATTACAATTCCTCAGAATACGACCTATGAATCGTATTTTAAAATTAGCTTTGCCTACGACGGAAGCTATGTGCAAGTCCCATATCTACCTAACAATTAACTAACATTGAATTGTTTGCTTTTGAACTCTTAAAGTACTGTGGTACGCTTGAGTTATACATTTAATCATTTTGTACACTGAAGATCAGTTTTTGTTGAGACAATCTATTGTACGGCGAGAATACCCGCTATATGTGGTCTATCTGTATATCCACGGGAGGTGGGCTAAGTTGCTATCATCTACTTGGGAAAGAAGTCTATAGCAGATTCACTAATCTGTAGGGGAAGAGTGAAGTGAGAATAGCAGCGTGATAAGGAAGAAGCTAAAACGTTTCTGCAGAGTCCAACTAATAAGCATTTTGTCCAGAAGCGTTGGGACTAAAATTGGCACTGGACTAGCAGTCTTCAGCGATGCTGAGGTCTCTAAAGCGAGCCGGTAGCTGTATCCTCACGTTATCGTGGTCCCTTCAGACTGCTTTATTTAGTAAGTTTTTGCGTCAGTACCGCTGCACGCATTGCTTGCAGTGTGGTACCCGAGCTCCGCGTTCGGGACACTTGTTGAATGCTTGTTTGACGACGATAAATCTGGCGCCCCGAACGAAGGAACAGCTCGGCTAATTTCCTCGGGAAGCAGCGCCACCTGCGCAATTTACCAACACGCAGGGCGGCCAATTTATGTGCCGGCGCTTCGATCGCCGTCCCGGCTTTACCCAGGCCGCTCGCCCGTAGCTGGTTCGATCCCCAGCAGGTGTCCAATTTTACAATTTCCGAACTTGAGTTGAAATACACCCTCCGTAGAACACAAATCATTATATGAGTAGCACTAATAACATATTAAATAGTAACCCTAAGGCTTTCTTCACACTATGTGGTTTTGACCGTACGGCAGAAACTCGAACGGTGCAAATCCGAAAGGACATCCACCACACTGTGCGGTTTCTGTGCGGCTTTTTTCTATCACAAGTTCCGTATGGTTGAGTGGTGTGCTGTTTGATTATAATGAATAGTAAACAAATAATTGAATTAATGTTATGTAACCGTCTACGAAAGAGATTATATATATATACGGTGTCCAGGAATGGAAGGATAATCCTGCAACCGCAGATAAGGCACATCATGTCCTGCTATACGACAGAATTTTATTTTAATAAAACTGTCACCATTTTCAAGATATTGATTTTTTAAATATTTTTTCGAAACATGTGACATTGTTCAATTTATTCCATGCCATTTCTACATATTAATTTTAGCGTTTTTTAATTTGCTCAAAGATATTAATCTAAAACAATGTTTTTTTTCTTCTTAAAATTTTAAGAAACCTTATAAAAAATCTGAAATCGTATAATTATTTTATACTTTTTTTAAAATGATTGTTTTATGATATTTCAATCCGCTAAAGACACCATTGTGCATTTTAAACATGTACTAAAAAAAGTATGATGGTTTTAAACATGATTTTTAATTTTTTTAGCGTTATAAGAAAAAAATCCATTGTTTTAGAAGATTCAACATCCTTAAGTAAATTTTTTTTAAAAAGTTCCAAAAATCTTAATTCGTAGAAATTTCATGAATTAAACTGAACACAGTCACAAGTTTCGATTTTTCTAAAAAAAGCACCAATATCTCGAAAAAGGTCAGATTTTTACTAAAATAAAAGTTTGTCATATAGTAGGACCTATCTGTGGTCGCGGGATTATCCTTTCATTCCTTGTCACCACACATTATTCTACATTCTTGAAAAAGGTGAGTCAGTTATTGGAGACTGAAAGAAAATTTACACAAGTTAATTCAATGTGTCTTTACTAAACAGTATAACATGGCAGAATGACATATACAGAAGACAACAAATATATTTTTGAAGAAATAATGAAGTAATACATAGCGAAACGCCGACTACAATGGCTCGATGGCACGACCGTACGAGGTAAAACCGTGTGATGTGAAAGCGTGCATTTGGCCGCGTACGCCACTGAGTTCTCTGTCGCCGTCCGGCTGCCGCGTGTCGCAGTGGCAGTGGACGGCTGCTACGCGGCGACCGGACGGCGTTTTGCCGTCGCCGCGTGATGTGAGAGGGGCCATAATGTTCTTCACGCCACTGAAAGAATGCCGCCGTACGATTTTCTGCCGTTCGGTCAAAATCGTAGAGTCTGAAAGGAGCCTTACTGGTAAACTTCAATCAGAGTAGAACTTTTATTCTAGTGGAGCTATGTGAAGCCGTGGGCTAGTCCACTAAATGTATATGGAACAAGGAACTAGTTCTCCCATAGCCTTGTTTTTTTTTATTATTATTATTATTTTAACCATCCCGGAATTTGCCTGAAGAGATTTCGCGAAACCATGTAAAACCGAAATCAAGATAGCCGGAGTAGATTCGATCCCGAGTCGTCCTGAATGCGAGACCAGAACTCTTAACGTTTATCCATCTAACTCGATATTATTCCTCCCAGGAGAAGGGGATGTTGTATGGACTCACGGAGCCTCATCAGCCAAACTAACCTTAGGAGAGGCAGTGGGAAGGAATACGGACGTGACCTTTGAAAGGAACCTTCCCGGCACTCGCCTCGAGTGACTGCGGAAAACCGCAATCAGACAAAACATATCGATGTATCGAAATATCGATATTATTTATAAAATAATTGATATTTATCATCCATATTTTTATTTTCGATATATCAAAAATCAATATTTTATTTGGAGTATCAATTTTAAGAGGCAATTCGATATTTTTTTGTACGAACACAATTCAGTATCCAATTTAAAACGTTACATATGTACTGGATAAACATACGTACATATCCGATTTCTGAAAGCGTATTAAAAAAGTCAATTCGTCGTAATTTAACAGATTTTCATAAAAGATTAAGAGGTTAAAAAAACTGTTATATTTCAACAGGTTTACGTTAACGTTATTTTTTTGTTAACATATTTGAATGTTAACGGTTAGGTTATTTACCAAGCACCCGTGTTGCGACGTTGAGGGTTGACGAAAATTAATAGCTTCTGTTTTCAATTATTTTTCATTGATGAACTTGGCGGTACCCGACAAAAGGAATAGATTGGCGGGGAAACATATGAAAGAGAGACTACATCAGACGAATACTGGTTTGACAGATTGTGAAAATATAGAAATTAGTAAATTTTTCCGTAATTTCTGCATGTGTCTTTAATTTTCTTAATATTTTGATATATTATTAGATATTTACTGGCATTACAATATCCATATTTTCTCTCAATATTTGTCGATACTGTTTGAACCGATACGAGTTTAATCGATATATTTTTTTATTTGCCCATCTCTAAGTCAGGATGGCCGGACAGGCATTTGATCCCCCGCCCTTCCGAATGCCATGTGGGCGAATTTTGCTCTTTTTCTTATTCGGTAATTCTTACAATGTTAATAAACAGGATTTCTTTTGGATACATTTCTCAAGCAACTGCGGGAAAGAGACAAGCATCCAGGTTTTCATTCGTCTCTGCTAGATCTCCGGGGTGGCCTACTATGGATGGAAGGCACTATTTGAGGTGACACTGGGCGGTTACATAATTTACGAATAGCTGTAAGGTCGTGAAGACTAGGTGCCACTCTTGAAACTACTTGTTTAGTGAGGCATGTTTGAAACCTTGCTAACGCTGTGCAACACAACTTCCACACTCCGGCGTCTGCAGTCGGCAGTGTGTTTGCTGAGCGTGGGCGGAAGAGGATTACGTCGGGTATTCAGTGAACCAACCACCGGGCGGGGACCCTTAATGACGCGCAGCTCTTTGTTGTGTCACTGATTTGTCTCTTTTTCAGAGTCCACATTCCCAGAACGCATGGGGCTCCCGAATAAAGAATTCGCGTTCGTTAATATGGACAAATGGGATGTGAAATTGGCGGGCGAGGTATGGCGTGTGTTTGCTGGCTGCTCGGGTTGTTTGGACTCGGATAACGAGCCCGGAGCTCTCAGCCTGTCCTCCTCTACCTCAGTCTGCTCACCGGATACCGCATGCTCTGTGCGTTGCAGCTCCCTTAGACTCGTCACCAGTAGAGAAATTACGAGGTATTCAAGTATACGAACAACACATCCGTCCTATTGTAAATGGCCGGCTTGTACCCCCCGTGCCGAACCTTACGTTGTCAAGTGGCCTGAGCTTTTGGTGGAAGCAGCCTTTAGGGTGGAAGTTTCCCACCGAGCGTGGTGGGTGAGCGGTAAACGTTCTGGCCTTGCATTCGGGAGGACGCCGGTTCGAGTCCTCGTCCGGGCATCCAGATTTGGGTTTTCCATTGTTTCCCAAATCACTCCAGGCGTATGCCGGGATGCTTGCTTCAAAAGGCCATCGCCGAATGCCTTCCCGTTCCTTGTCCGCAGTCGCATCCCGCCTCTAATGGCCTTGACTTCAACGAGGCGTAAAGCCATTAGTAAAAAAAAGGAAGTTTATTAAACTTCGGGACGTTTGCTAGATGTTCTACTCTTCTTGCTCTATCTTTTCTTCTGATGTCATGAGGCATCTTGGTCTTCTGCTGACCTAAGCAACAGCTTATGGGCTACAGGATGATTTTAACAGACAGGAATCATTGACACCACTCCATTAGTTAAGGTGGAGAACTGGATTAGGCAGGGAAAGGCCAGAGCAAAATGATTAGCTAGCTGAGATTCCCCTAATAAATAATGTAGGCGACTATCGTCTTTAGAGTTCCTTTTATTGACCACTGAAGACTGTATGAATACAGATGAGAGTGGGGTCTTTAAGGATAACTCCCTATAGCCTCTACAAGTATTAATTATTGACTGAGGCGAAACTCGGCTGCATAGACTGACCTTTAGAGACTGTTAAGTTACTGATTGAATGGCGAATTGATATGATGGATGCAGGGTGGTGAGGAAAGCTAACGAGACGCGGTCTAGCTAGGAATTAACCCATATTGACTGGTTGGTAATGTGCTCGCTCGTAAGTTCGGTTTTGCGTCACTAAATGGAGCGATGTCCTCTTGGTCAGCCGTCAGCGCTTTACCAATAAACAGCTCTCGCTGACGATTGCGGTTGCATACTGTTCTGACTTGAAGCTCCACTACTTTACGAAATATTTCATCTAACTAAAAATCCTCATTCTTCTAAATAAATGTGTATCTCCAAAATGGACTTTACACTATTACTGGTAACCTCTGGTTGTTGTATAATAACAAAACCTGCCTCCTGAACTAGGACTGCAAGACTCAGTAACTGTGTCTGCCTCTTAAACGGAGTGCTGTTGGTTTTAGCCCTTTCCTTTCCCTTTCTTCTGCCCTTACGGTTTACCAACGTTGAGGTAATTTAAGGATGGTAGAGCATGGGGACATTAAGGTAACCACCCCGGCATTCGCCTGGTATCATTTGTTGAAAACTGAAATCCTGTGGGCCATACGGGGATTTGAACCCGCGTCCTTCCGAATGACAGGCTCCGTTCGAGCCACAGTGGTCGAACAAATATTCATTACAGTGGTATCGCGGTCGGCCCGTAAACGGTAACGCTCTGCCTTCGCATTCTGGAGGACGCCGGAATGGTTCCATCGAAAGGGCATGTCCGAATTCCTTCCCGTTCCTTGTCCTCACGGGGAATGGATAACATTGGCACCCTGTCTATGTACTGCTTCTCTCCGAAGACTGCAGAAACCTTCGCAGAACCCACACACCACGAGGGCATTGACCTGTGTGACAGCGGACAAATGCTCGGCCCTTATCTCCCTGAGGGCCTAGCTCTCCGACATCACTCCAAGTGCAGTGATTTCCGGTGATGCAGTTTTTCAATCTTTCTTCCATTGGCTGCGAGCAGACTGTCTTCGAGTAGCTTTACAGTCAACTGCGAGAATTTACTTTTCAACGATGCGGTCAAATTGGCTAACGCTTACAGCATATTAAGACGTGCGTGGTTAGTTTCTCAATAGACTACTCATATACTATCTGAATTTATTAGTAGCTATCTCGTACCCGCCACTTCGTACGCGTGGATTAAGAATTTTTTTGCCAGAATTAAATATAGAAAGTTGTTGGTAATGAAGGATTGGTCCCAAACAATATCGAGTCGGAATAATATGACAGGAAAGCTATCACTATATCATTGTACCGTCGAACCTGTCTCTTGAAGAGAATCAATTTCCAACATATTTCTGTCACCATTCGATAAGGTCTCAAAATTTCGTGACTACAACTGTTAATCATACTGGAAAAAATATCCTGTGCCCTTCATACAGATTTCCTTATAAAATTCCATCACAACGATATAGCCATTTACGTAACAAAAAGACAGAGACTTACTTCCGTATTTATAATAATATTACTATGGTTCACACTAACACACTGACTGCGAACAACACCTGAGGGATCATTATAACGTAAAAAAGTGTACACCTACAACATTGCAAGACTACCTACGATTTGCCTCGCATTGCACCCCTAACTTTCTAATATCTACAGTTTAACATTCAATCCGAATAACCTACTGCCCAGGCCTGACTCTTACGATGAAAAACAATTTTTAAAAATCTTAGCCTCCACGGAGATTTGAACCGGAGACCACGACGTTCGTGAGCAAACACTTTAAACACTGAGCTGCCAGTCCACTAAACGGAAACACGGTACGGAGATGTCCATATCCAACGTGTCTGTCTATCGCCGTATTTCGAAGTTATGAGGCAACATGTGTTATTTATACAGATAATTTTTCAACCAAATGTAGACAGTATTTTTCTCCTTGTTTCAAAGGATAAGTGTGCAAAGTTTCATCGAGATCGGATGAAAACTGTGGATTTGCATGAAGAACAAACTAACAAACAAACATACATTCATCTTTATATATAAAGATTTTAAGGCGAGGAGTTCAAGTGGAACTGAAGTATTTAGCATTATGGGCTACAAAATATTGGTTTGACTTGTATTTCCAGTGATGGAAAGAACTTGTTAAAACAAGTTTGGCGCGTGTTTGATAAGAGAAGCAATCATATATATACCGTCAACATCTAGAAAATTTCAACATTGATTATACATATCGAAGATGTAGATACCGAATATTGAACTGTTAAATTGCAGTAAGTAAGGGGGCAAGTGATTTGCCGTATAATTAATATTCGTACCATCTATATGTTAAGACAAATCGAACCAAATATGATTTTAACTCGAAATACACATTTATTTCAACAGCATCTGTAACTGCGTGCTAAGAGGAATCCAACTGTACGGCGTTCACAGCGCAGAAAAACCAAGCAACGTGCTAAGATGATTAACGTCGAAACAACTGTCGATTCGGAAATGAATCTCGTTGCAAGGAGCTGTGCTTGCCGGCCCCAGTAGCGCGGAGCTAGCGGTGCGAGTCCGGCCCAGGGCATGGATGGTTTTAATTAAGAGTCCGTCATGTGTTGTCCTGTCACTTGTTATCATCAATAATAACACGAGAAGATTCTACGAGTATATACTCACTTGAGGATAAAAGAAACACAGTTGCTGGCTCTGACTGGCTACAAGGCCGAATGCCATTAAAAAAAAGATATCGACCATGTCCGTTAGTCCAAGGTTCGGCTGTGCAATACATCCATTGTAAATGTTGAGGGATACCTCAAACATCTCCTGTAAAATTATAAAACTTAATAAACGTTTTCCCCCAATATGTATCTTGACTCCTTTCATTTCTTGTACAATATTTATTTTTATGTTTGCGTAGTGCTTTACGCCTCGTAGACGTCAAGGTTATTAGAAGCGATAGAGAAATGGTAATTAGGACCGGGAGAGAATACGGCCATGGCCTTTTCCGGGAAGCATCCCGGCATTCGCGTGCAGTGATTTCGGGTAACCATAGAAAACCTAAATTAGGACGACCGGGGATTTGAACTCGGTTCCTCCCGAATGGAAGGCTGAAGCGCTGTCTGGCTCGGTTCATTTTAAATATCGAAAACGCTCATTTCCTGGGGGGGGGGGGGGGACCGACCAGTATCTAACTCTTTGTGTTCACGACAAATCGGTCCGGCGTGCATTTAATATATATGATTCTTCTTACCCATCGAGTTACAAGGCTCTCAATAATAATAATAAAAAATGAGTCGTCATGTGTGGAGAATGCGACCTGGACCAGACGCAAATTACGCGTTGTGGCTGTTTTTTGTAAGTGGCATAGCACGAATAACGTGGTGTGCCCCGCCCCCCCCCCCTGCTAATCGACTCTTTTTTTAGCTCTCATGCTTCCAAGGGCGGTTATACCTCCTAAGTTCGGTTTCCGCGTCGTTTCTAGAGTCCCCCTAAAGTCGTCATTCGCGCCATTTGAGACCTCACGTGAGATTTTCGTTGACCCCCTCCTCCCTTGGTGAGATTTCGTGAGATTTCGCTTAACCCCCCCCCCTTCCAATTTCACCACACGTAATTAATGGACGCCCCCTAACAAACGCAAGTTGTAAAGCTCACTGTGCGTAGTTCTTTGTTAATGGAATTTGCGATAAAAACACGTGCAAATGTGTACTCTACTGTAAATCTGTAAAATAGTGCAGGTAAGGAAATAAAAAAAAATTATTCGGATAATTGAAGTTTTGGATAATTGACGTTGGGATTACCGACCCTGCCGGGGCGGCGCTATATGAGACAGAGGCACTGTACTCTGTGTGTGCAAAGACGGGCGTCTCCATTGTGTCCCCGAGTGACCGCCGCCGCTGACGTCACACAGTGCGCCCCAGGACCTGTCTTCCGGCCGACGGCTCGCTGTTGCTCTCCGCTGGAACTGAACGTGTCTCCCAGTGTAAGGCGGTCTCTCTAGCGGCGTGGCATTCGTCACAGTCATTCCCCCAGCCAGTGGCACAATACAGCAACAATCAGAACGCCGCCGTGTTTCACTGTTGTCATGTGAGGACGCGCGCAGGGAAACAGGTATCGCCGCTGTCATGCAGAAATAATAGTTTACTACTCTTAGTATTGTTTTCTTGTAGTATTTTATATCAAATAAACAAATCCTCCTTGATTGTAAAAGGGTACTAAAAAGCGTGTGTTTCCAGATTTACTTATTTCTCAGTCGATTTCTTTATACTTTTTCAAACTCCTATTCACTGCATTGTGGCTTCTTGTAGAGCTTTCTCATTTAATTTAATTTAATTGCGAAGGAGCGCTCACTCCGGTGGCAATTTCCCGACACACCCTACTTTGCCCTTTATAAATTTGAACTTTAAATTGTTTGTTAAATTATCCATCGATTCTCTTGGTAACTTATTCCAATCCCTGACCTCCTTACCTACGAAAGAAAATCTTCTCACACTCTTGTGCCTGAAATCGAGTGCCAGATTGTGTTCACGGTCATCTCTTCTATTCCGTGGATTGCTTTTAATTCTTACACCAATATCTTTCCATGCCTCATCACCAATATACACCTTGTACACTCCCATGATTCTCTTCACTTTCCTCCTGTTCTCCAATGAATTCCATTCCAGCTCTTTTATCATATCTGTTACTGATTGTGTTCTACGCTAATTTCCAGCTCTTCCTTGCACCCCTCCAAATCCTGTATTTGATACAAAAAAATGTGGGTCCATACTACACCAATAGTGAAAAGCAGCCAATTAAGTGAGTGGGCAAAATAGTGTGTACAAATGTAGAATTATAGTTTCAAATTCTGATCAGAATTGTGCAGGCAAAACATCTAAGTCTGGCTGTGATGTTTGGAAGTTTCCGCCTAAAATTTTACTATTTGACGAAAGGACTAATTCAAAACATGAAACACAATTCGAGCAAAGATGGTCGGACGGTGAAAAAAAAAAAATTCTTCACGTCTTCGAAACGGGAGACTTCAATAGATTCTTACTATGCATATGAAAATCTTTCATAAATTATACTGCAGTGAGTATCTTTGTAATACGGGAGAACCAAGATATTACATACAGTGACCGCGGAAGCCTTCGTAATCAGTGAGTATCTTTGCTAAAATTATGCAGTCTCATAGTTTTTTTCAATTATTTTCTTTTACAACTTTTTGTCTCTTCGTCCAGTTCCTCCAAAACCAACGCAAAAAAAAAAAAAAAAAATTAATCAGGCGCCAATGATGCTACTTACTCTCTTTGTGTGGTTCAGAGCCGGAGATCGCTCACACTACGATCTCTGTTCACTATCCGAGATTTTATTATTTCTCTGATTCTGAAAATACAACTATTTATTCATTTTCACATATCAGTCACACGATTCTCATTTGTCACCTTACAAGCGTTACAAGACTAAAGCTATATTACCGCAGTTACTTCATTGATAGTTCATCAATACTTATAGGAAAAATGATTAACGATAATATTTTTAAGAAAACAAATTCAATCATATAACTTACATTAAAGTGGAGTGAAGCAACCCATGCCTTCAAACATTGCAACCTACCTGACATGTCGTAGATCATTTTTTAAAAGAAAAAAGATCGCAGAACATTGGTTGATTCACCTTCTGTAAGCTGGTTACATTTATTAAAAGTTATTTTATAACTCAGGTTCAATAAACCTAGCTGCTTTCTGTTTAAATTGTTTAATTTCGCATAAATAAGAGATGGTAAGCAAGGTTTTATAATTTTATATTTACCATTAGGCTTCAGCATCTTGCTGTTAAAAATAAAACCAGTGATTTTTATCCTCCAATCTTCATTATCCGTACGACTGAGCGAAATGAGAACGTTGTTTGTGTAAGGTCCTGGTGAGTGTTTATTCAGGCTGATGAATACTCCCAGCTAAAAGTGCCTGGGTAGGCTGAAATTTCACAGTATTCCACGAGCAGAAAATCTCGGTCTGTATCTGCTGCGGCGGTGGATGCTCTATCAATCTCCCTTAGCCTTTAGGTTAAGGGATTCTTGTCAGAAGTACTTGCCGTCTAGGCATTACCTTCTTTTATTTGCTATTTTCGTATCAGTGTTTGTTTTACTTTATATTTTCCATTTGTGTTGAGCCCTTTTTTATTTATTTTTTTATTTTTTCCCTTTATATATATATATATATATAATTTAATAATATAAGTGTTTTTCTCTTGCGGCGGTGGAAGTAAGGTGCACAGACTTTGATAATTTGCTCCTTATCTATACATATAAGAAGACAGCAGCCGGAAGAAAGTCTGTAAATTTAAGATATTATTGAGAAAGTGAGTGTAGGGCACTGTTACTAACAAAACTTACGTACAGGTAGTAAAAAGAAACTATGTTAACAAGATCCACAGCGTGCAGTGTTTCTCTTTGTTGCAACGTGATCTTTGGTAGAGTATCTCGTAAAGGAATTACCATTTCTTATTCTATAAAAATGAATCAACTGCTTTTAAAATTACTGTCTACGTGTCTGTTTCGATGAACGAGATTCAAGCAAAAATCTCTGCCGGATTTTGATGGAGTTTTGAATTGTTGACTATCCCTGGTTCTGTGAGTATATTAGGATACGTTTCAGTTTGGTGTGAATCCAGATACCTGAGAAATTTGAATTAAAAGTAAATTAGTATCCATTTTATTGTTGAACACGTTTCACGGTAGAGTTATTGGTCGGATGACTTTGATTTTATATATATATATATTCTCCATGGTCCTATGCGGAAAATAGGCTGTTTCATTTTACTGTGAAGTCGCAAATCTGCGAAATTTAATAAAAAAATAATGTCCAATAATTACTACCCATTTTTTGTTGAACGCTATCCAGGCAAGAACTACTTGTTTGGTTTAGTTAATTGTCGCAGTCGAAATGTTTATCGTGGTTTCAGCCTATGACGGCAATACACAGGTATTACTCAGAGGAATTAAGCTACGATGTGTTCGTTAGCTGTGATATGATCGTTTATTTCTCACATTAACCAGTCCACGAAAACAGAGTTACGGGAAACATCTAGTTCTGTAATATTCCTCTACCTCTACAATTCTTACCTTCGGCTATTCCCACCTCTAACTATTTAACCAATGCCGCATGAATTACAGCTGACCCACCATCTTGTGTCGCATTCGGGAGGACGTGGTTTCGAATTCCCGTCCGGGCATCCAGATTTGGGTTTTCCATGGTTTCCCCAAATCATTCCAGCCGAAAGCCGGAATGCTTCCTTTAAAAGGCCATGGCCGAATTCCTTCCAGTTCCTTGCCCCATTATTTTCCCGCCTCTAATGACCTCGACGTCGACCAGGGGTAAAGCCATAAATAAAAAAAAATCTTCTTTCTTTGAGACTATTCTACGAACTTATTTCTGCGTCCATAATTTGCAAAACTTGTTCCTGTCGTACTTTTTGTTACAAACATGCTTCAGTTTCTTTTGTTCCTTAATGAGTTCCTTAAAAAAAAGAAAAACTACGAAGTTCTTTCTCCGTCTTCGGTCAGTGATCGAAACTAAAACATTCCTGTTTCAGCTATGGGTCTTCCGTTTTGCAGCTAAACTGTTTGCTGAAAAGTGGAAGATCCATAGCAACAACAGTCATCATAGCAACCGAGGAAGATAGGTCAAAAACAACAACACGTAAAATACTGAACTATAGTCCTGATGGTTTTGTTGCCTGATGGTTTTGTGGAAAGACAAACTTTGGACAGCGATCCCTGCCGTCACCATCAGTCCTATGCGTGTGCCGCGACAGTGGTTATTGGTCGTCGATACAGCTATATATAGAATCAGGCTATTTTGCCTACCCTTGGTCCATGCTGGCTGCAGCTTAATATCACACCCATCACGAGGGTGTTCACTAACACGCAGAGAACACTGGCGAAAGCTAGTCTTTTTACATCATCATTCTGCAGTGAAACCGCGAAGATTATATTTCAGCGACACGCTGGGGGTACTTTAGTGCACACATGTAAAATATTACTCTTTCTGCATAAGTCTCTTACGCTTGTTCTAGTATTACGCTCGATCTTGCTGTAGTTGTCAGTTGTAATTTTTACTTCCTAAATAATAAAACTGTCTTAATTCTGCAATAGCATTTAAGGATACGTAGTTACAGGCACACCTAGCTGTCCTTCTTTTGTTTTTATATTCTTTCATTCTCTTTGTAATGCGACGTATAAGTATATGTTGGATAATATATGATAACTGTTAAGTTTATAAACCGAGTACGCGCGCCAAAGAGAGTGTATATCTTTCGATAATGGAGAGAGAATAAATACTGCGGTTATTGTATCCTACCGCTGTGTTAGAAAATGAATAGTGAAAGTATAATTGGAAAGAAACGATGAGAAACTAGTAAATATTTATTTATGTCGACAAGTAATGTTCACATGAACAGTACAAGTCATGTTGAATGAACTTTGGAAGTATATTTTGATACAGGCCGACCCCGGCAGCGTAGGGGTAGCGTGCTTGCTTCTCGTTGCAGGGGTCGCCGGTACGAGTCCGGCCGAGGGCATGGGTGGTTTTAATTAAGTGTTGTGTTCGTCCTGTGTCATCCTTACAGAAGCTGTAAATTAATCACACTCAAATGTATACATTGTAGGAGAAACACACACGTTGAGCTGGCTGTATGGCTAACTAGGCCAAATGCCATTAAAATTAAAAAAAAAAAAAAAAAAAAATTGATACATTGGACGTTAAGTACAAGTGAAGTTAATTTTACTGTCGGTGTGTGTACGGCAGCGAGTAGTACAGTTTAATGGTTGGTGAATAAACGAAGGGTTTGTATATATTGAAATTAACCTATTTATTCTGTACAGATAAGAAAAAATCATCCCGCATCCAAGAAATAATCCTATTTTTGAAACAAATTAGTGCCGATCCTGATTTCCTTTCTCACCCCTAACCCCAGAGTTTTGTTGCAGCCGGAAGGGACCATAAAGGAGAATTAAATGTAATTGATGACGACACGAAGCCATGAAGCTGTTTAAGCTGAATTACAACAAATTGATTACATATGGCGACCGTGTTGAGGACGACTGCCACGCGTGTACGTGACAGGTAGTTTACAAGCATCTGATCCTATGTTACATTTAATTCGTTTGCAGTTTTTATTAGTATGTATGGGAGAAATACCTGGCAAGTAAAATTATTATCCTTATTTCTCTGTACAGGATTTTACATTTAATTTTCCCCCAGTTTCATAAATCACATCTCGGAGGTGACTTAACGTGAACGAGGCCAGATAGCCAATGATAATGAGCGTTACAGGGGACCAACCAACGAGCTGCAGATCCGCGGTGCGTGAAATGGACGACCACAAAAATTAATGACTTCCCGCAGGCGCGATTTTTTAATACCAGAAGCGAATGTTGCATTAGTATTCAAAAGGGTGACACACTGATTTATCTCTCTGCCAAGGGGCGGAGACGCGAGGGCCTAAACTGCGACCAAAAAACGCGGATCAGAAACTCGCAAGGCAGACGTGTTGGTGATTAATGAGGCCGATAGTCGCGCGACGGCCAATCTCTGCGGCCCGATATCGACTCCGGTTCGACCTCTCGACGCGTGTCGACCTAATGGTGTTCGTGTGTATCTATGACAGCAGTCTGCGGCAACTGCAATTGAAACTGGCGGCAGAGCGGGACTAACATGAAGGGCTCGCGGTTTGTGTTCCCTATTGCTATTAGTCACGGGCGTTCATAATGAATTTGTAATTAATTAGTAAATTAGTGATTCTGTTGTGTACTGTTGGCAGATTTAGTTCTGAAATGCGATAGTGAGCTGCTATCGCTTATAACTCCTCAACGGTGTAGTCGTCAAACGTAGTGACTGTCATATCATACTAATAATTTCTGCATCAGCAAATTTAACGTTAAAGCAAAGTAAAGAAACGCGTGCCCGGTTCCCAAAGTCGGACCGCCATTTTAATTCGTTTGGAATGAGCTGCATTCTGACATCATATACTTGAACGTGAAGATATCGAAAGAAATGATGTCTTTTGAAGTCTGGAAGGCTGGGCAGAGGCAATTGTCCTGCGAGTTACGCTATTTGTAAATCAGAATAGTAAGTGGGAGAGGAATTTAACATATATACAGAAGGGGTAATTAGATGACTAGTGAAATTGCCACCGGAGTGTTGCCTCCATCGCAATTAAATAAATAATAATAATAAAAATATTAAAGGTTTCAGTGAGAGTGAAAGTTTTAGCAGAAGAACATTAAACAGCGTTTTTCTAGTTTTCCAAAGAGCGAAAGTAACACTCCGTTCACTGAAGTGTCTTTGTCAGCCGCTATTCTGTATCACTGTGTCATTTGTTTACTCTGGTATCAGCCCAACATTCTTTTCAAATGTTTGAATCTGTTAAGTTAAATATGTTCTATGTAGGACCTCTCGTAGGAGCACCTATAATTCATATTAATATTTCGTCTGTTTGGTAAAGTGATTTGAAATGCTTTCCTGATGGGCTAAACAATTAGAAAACTTAGAAAAAAAAGTGGTAAATTTTGTCGTTAGTGAAAGAACTTAATTGTCACTTTTTTCTCATATCGTAAATTATCAAATATTGTGAATGTGAAATAAGCTAAATTGTTTACACCACATTGTCAAATGTTAAAATAAAACGTTATCACATTATTTTTAACTTTATTGAACTTTTCTTGTAAATTTGTGTATGTTCCTATTAGGGGTCTGACTTTCTCTACCGTTTTCTCAGCGACTGTTTTTGAATTTTTTTACTAAAAATTTATTTTGAATACCATTGATCAGATTTTTCCTAACTTCTTTCATGCAGGCGTTCTGAAACCATACAAAAGAATATATATTCCATTAAAATTAAAATAAACTTAATTCTGATCAAAGACGAGACGGCTAAAAAACAAAATAGGGGGCCGGCTTTGGTTCCTTTCCTCTACTACCGCCTGATAATTTTTACCTTTAAATCAAAATTTGAAGCAAACCATAAAGAACGGTATGTATTTCATTTGATTCTGCGTGTTAGTTGTGAAAAGGTTTATGGGTTATAACAAGGTAGAGGCGAAATATGTACAACAGTACAATAGTGAAGGTGTTATTTAATTACAATTCTGTTCTGCTAGGCAACAGCAAAGAAGTTAATTGCCAAAACACTGCGCTCATCCCCTCATTTTCGTCGGGTTTAGATCGCCGATTAAAATAATTTACTAGTCTGAATCACCGTGCCACACATTCATCGTGCTAGATGATTCGTATCAGCAATCCACTCATTGGGTTGAATTTAGGTCGGCAAGTCTGTTAGAGCAGTTTCCACCTTGGTCGTTCCCCATGTGGAGAAAGGCTGGTCTGACGAGTAAACCAAAGGATTTGTCGAGATCAACAACATTAATCCCCGAATGACGAGCGCTGAGTGCGCACAGAGGTTCATTAAAGTCGGAAGGATGACAATTAGCGGCAATTCAACTACAGATTGCGATAATCGATTATCCGCCATCTGTTGTCGTCGCTGCAGAATCGATGGCACAGTATTTGGCTGTATTACAACACAGGAGACAGTTATTCAACCGGACAATATGCGGTGTTATCAGCAAATTAGACAAGATTCTCCTCAACGCTTAAGTAGCACCTTAACTACAAAAACAGATTTTGATATACAATTATTAATTAAGTGTTATTATTTCTAATACATCAATTTTCTACAGTGGAAGCACGTCAGTTTGTATGGCGTGATAGCGGTAGAGATTCCCTTAATTTCTTTGTTCAATAATATGCTATATCTTTCTACGTTTGATACAGTCTTTGAATGCCACCTCTTTCGATATCTTGACGTATGTAAATCTGTTGCTGGTATTGTGTGTGTTTGAAATGGCGTCGCGCAAAAACTATTAACATATTTTAATGGGGTTTCCACTCTTTGAAATTTTAGCATTTATGTTTAAATCTAATGTCTTATGATTCTAATTCACCGGACATCGGGAGTAGAGAATTATAATTTGTTCTTAACCTCAAAAAATATACACCAAAGATATTTGATACAAAACCAACCATACGTTACACACTACACCAAAGATAAAGACACTAATAAAATTCGTGACAACATTATCGATGGTTCTCTCTTCTGTTGATGCGTATCATTTCTTTCAAACATCGCCACTATACTTCATCTAAGAAACTTTATCACATTTTTTTCTGTTCATTTTTTCGCCCCAAATTCATTCTTTCCTTTATTCGCGCTATTTTTTTGGTTTATGTTGGGTCTCTGGAACCCTTTTTAGCCCACCTAACCTACCCCTAACGTTAAATGTTATTACATACATGAACATTATGTACATTCATTTGTATATCTTTCTTTACTCATTCACTAGATTCGTTTAAAACGGTAATATCTTAATATTAGCAGCAATAATTCATTAGATTAATCTTTGTATTATAGTTATAACAGATTTTTCCATTTTTATCTTTGGAAATTTGCTAATGTTGATGTTGACTTTTTGCTCATGGTATTGATTTGTTTTAATTTTCACGTATCTTTAAAAAACGATATTATACCCACAACTATTTGAACACAATAGTAAACTTTCAATGCAGCATTATTTCACCAAACATTTTCAATGTGATTTCATACTGCTGCCATACAATTTGTTATATCTCCGACTGATAGCATTTTGTCTTTCATATATTAATAAAATATTTTATTTTCTGTTCATTCCATTCCATTTCAGGATTATTTTTATGGCCACCAATTATCACTTCTGAATTCGATAGAACAATCGGTTCATGGATCATCTTAAAATTTCTGGTTGATTGTGTATGTAATGTACTACCCAGAACAATGTGCATTAAAACAATTTGAAACGAAACTGGTAAATGTTTTTAGCTCTGGGGCTTATTTTTGTGGAACTGACTGGGAGGTCGAGTGTTCGAATTTCGGTCACAAATATTTACATTTACATCATCCGTGGTATCCATAAATATGTCCTACCGAATATCACGATGGTTCCTACAAAAGACCATGGCCGAATTACCTTCCGTTTCTTGTTCCCTTCTTTCACCCGGCTCTAGTGACCTCGACGTCGACAAGGCGTAAAACCCTAAATAGTAATGAACGTAAAGAAGTGTGGTATGTTTGGTCGCTTCACGTTGAAAGGAAGTAATAATTTTTTTAGCACAGGCCATTGAAAGTTTATGGGATATCGATAGTCGTTATCGTAATCAAAAGGTTTTAACTATATTACATACCTAAAATGCATGGTCGAGCTCTCGATGTAAATAAATTTTGTTTTTACACGGCTCCGTTGAAAGTGTTATTAACAACTGACACTTTTATTAGAACAACTCGGCTCGTAATTCATACCCTCTTCCTGTTATCCAGCAGAAATATGAACCGACGTTGTTGAACGCCCTCACAGATCGAAACTGTTAACTGTTCTTTTATAAAATACCAGCATTTCCGACGCTTGTTTGTCTTCTAGCAGTGAGACATAATCATTTGTAATGCATTACTTGATTTTAATATTAATTAATTTTTATTAATTCCATTACACTAGAGCACGTGCTCCACTAGTGACTATCCTAAACTCCCACTTTCCCATGTCACGGATTTGTTGTTTTTTTTGTTTGTTGTGTGTGTGGGTTTTTTTTTTAACCAACCATCCACATTACCATCATCACTATCCAGCTCCAGTTACCAAATGCTGATCACTTCTTCCTGTCCATGAATAGCTATTGTTTACGAATAATCATACAATCAAGCCCTAATTCTTGCAGATCCTTCTTGATTTGGTCTATCCATTTCTTTTTGGGCTTTCTCACACATCTTTTACCTTGGATGGTATTAAAATAGGACTTTGCTCTTCTTTCTTCCTCCATCCATTGAACATGTCCGTACCACATCAGGCGAGAACACTGTAAGGATTTTGCCACGCTGATGTTTATACCGGCCTCTGCACGATTGATTTCATTCATTACTTTGTCCTTTCGTGTTCTCTGAAACATAATACGCACAAAATTCGTTTCAGAGGCTTGAAGTCTACAATTGTCTCTTCTGTATAGGGTACATGTTTCTAATGCGTAAGTCAATATGGGGATGTAATAGGTTTTGAACAGCATATGTTTGCAATTTCTGGGTTTGTCCTATATGAATTTTAATTTTAAACTGTTTTTGGGGAATTGTTCAACATTTCATATTATTATAATGCGTGACTTCTTTACCAACGAAAGAATAATTTTCCCGTTCCCTAACACCTGACATCAAGTACTGTATTAACTTCTGATCACATTTTTTACTTCCACGTACTACACCGAATTCTCCCACAATTATCTTTCCTAGCTCCATCAGCAATATTCGCCAAATACACACTCTGCAGCCTCCTCCTGTCTTGCAATGACTACCAATCTGGCTCCCTTATCTTGTCGGTTACTGATTGTATTCTGCTGTAATTCCCAGAGATAAATGTATCTGCCCTTCTTTTGCACTCTCTTGTATTTGATACCCAATATATACTGCACCACCATATCAAAGCAATGGACTGGCCAAGATTTTGAAACCTAATTCCATCACTTCTCTCGTTCGTCCCCTCATCACCCCCTCTAATAAATGAAGGATTTTGAAATTTCTCCCTACCTTCTGTCCAATGTGTCCTGAAAAACTGAATTTAGTATCCAATGATATGCTTTTGATGAAAGGGGACCGCTTCTAGTACTCTGACTTGGTGCTATCCCACAAAATTTGGTATGGCATGGTAGACTGAATCTATGTATCTGAAAGGCTACTTTCGTCGCTGTAAGCTCGTTTCCGTAACGCGCCCGCGTACATTAACGGACTAATTGCGGCCAGAGAAGTTAAAAAAAAATCGAGGTTATAGGCAATTAATAACAACTCAAGGTAGTCATGTATCCGTGAAGAAATGAATTTCCTGGGGAAAAGTATGTATTGCATTTAAATTAACATATTAATTATTAGTGGATTTTTGTTTATTTATATTCAATCAATGTTGATGTTTTCATATACTCTCTGGCCAGAGGTATCGCTGTTGAAGTAGCATTACATATTTTTTACGATTATGAAAGTTATTTAATTACAGCTGTCTTTAGCTAAGCAATTGCAAAGAAATCAACTGTTGGAACAATTCTTTTAACGCGTTATTTTTGACGGGGTTATTTATATTAGATGTAGATGTTGCCGCAGGATACACTAATGGTAACAGAGTTAGTCGTGCTCGGGTGAACCGGTTGCCCATTGCCCTTGACCGCCAGCTCGACCGTTACCTGGCCAGACACTCAGCCGGGCAGTTCACCAACAGGATTAACTGTTTCGTTCCCGTAACCGTGATTTATGCCACAGTCAGTTGCAATTCGCAGTGATTGCTGTCACTTATGGCGTGGTATTCCAGCAGGGGGCAACTTTTGAGAAATCGCCGTGATACGTTTAGGGTTAAATGTTTTCGGTTCAAAGCGTCTTTCTTGGGAAGCAGTGTTATCACGAAGGGGAAAAAGAAATAACAGTTCTATTCTTGATGCCCCCTCCACACGACAAAATGAGAGAGGTAAGTAATTTTCATACACTGTAAAACTGACCTTGAACAGTAATCTCGAAGTGAAATGCATTAGTAAATTGTTCTGTTGTACCATATCTGTCGTTAGGCGCTACAATAAGATTTTCATCCCATGTTTCTTTGTTGCTAATAATTCTGTTGATGAAAACGTATCTGTGTTAATTAACAATTTTGTTTGCCTTTTTTTTTTTACTTATGGCTTTACGCCTCGTTGAAGTCATTAGAGACGGGATAGGACTGGGAACAAGGAACCGGAAGGAATTCTCCCATGGACTTTTCAAGGAAGCATGCAGGCATTCGCCTGGAGTGATTTGGGGAAACCATTGAAAACTTAAATCTGGATGCTCGGACGGGGATTAGAACCAGTGTCCTTCCGAATGCGAAGCCAGCGCGTTAACCATTCATCCAACACGCTCAGTTTACCAGATCTCATTAAACTATTTATATCACTTCAGATATTATAAGTTCATTTGGTGTGTTGTACTGCCGTATGAAGATATATAGACAAGTTATACGATTTTATTTATTCTCATTTTATGACATTAAAGCTCCTGAAGTAGTATTAGATATGCTTTTATCATCTCATAGTTGTGACTGCAGAAGTACTCTATTTCTGCATGCAATTGGTTAAGAGTTTCGCGAAAATCGAAATGTTTTAAGTGTACCCAGAGCTGCAGAGGATACCAACCAAGTTTCACAGCCTCGCATTTAATCCCAGCTTTCTGATGTCTACCCAGGTAACTGTTTGCGCTTTGTTGTTGAAAGAGCAGGCTGTAAAATGACGTAAAGAAACAATTTAACGGCTCGCGGAGTTCATAGCGGGCAGCTCATCTGTCGGCATAGCTCTGTTTACCTCCGCCAGCCAGACAGCAAGTTGTAAACTGTGAGGCGAGGAATATGCTAGTCGCAGTCTCAGCTACTGTAATAGTGAACCTGGATGCACGCTTAGTAATAAGCTGTGTTTAACGTCACTGGGAACGTCTGAAAACCTCAGATAACTGGTCACTACCCAGCAACTTTTAGACTATGTTACTACCTAAATGACTCAAACACAGGGTGAACTATCCTTTGCGGATAAAAAAGTCTCTGCTATTTTTTTTAAATGGTCATGGTCGAATTCCTTCCCGTTCCTTCTCCCCAGTCACATCCCACCTCTAGTTACCTCGACGTCGACGAGGCGTAAAGCCATAAGTTAAAAAATAAAAATAAAAATGGACCTTCATTGTGGTGGCGGTGACTTTTGCGTCGGATCAATAAACCATCCTGATTTCGGTTTCCTACGGTTTTCCGAAATCACTCCAGGCGAATGCCGGGATGGATCCTGCAGTACAATGTTATTAAACCTGTCGGTGGCGAACCTACCGGGAGGTCTCGAGTCTTGCTAGGGGGGTCGCGGACGCAAGCCAGGTAAATGTAAAAAGCAAAGGTTGTATGTAGGTCTTACAGTATAATAAAAATACAAATTTTTCAGTGACAAGGCTGAGCCTGTTTACTTTTTTTATCACTGTCAATTCGTGATTGTATTTTTCAGACTAAATAACCAAATCACATTCTATTTGGAGCGTATTTTTCTTATTTCTCCCATATTTCAGGTAACTGTCGTTATAAAGTCTTTTTTTTTTCGGTTTTGATTTGCCTAAGCCTCTGCCACCCGTACCAGATGTAGAGAGCTACGCAGACCTTTTGAGAACTACATTTTATCTTCGCTTGCAGCGACGCTAGTCCGTACTCGCTGGCGTACTCGGGCAACTGACTGCAGTGAACGAAAACAAACTGTTTCTATGTGGCCGCTGACCCCACCTTCTCGCCTCCCGCGCCGCCACCGCGGCAAAGAATATATCATCGCCCCCAGAGTGTCCACCACTACCTTACACAGCATTTTACTTCCCGATCTGTAGATATAATCTCTATAGAAAGAAAATTAAATAAGTAGTTTTTTAAATCACTGGCATAGTTTTATTGCGGACCTAGGTTGGGGTCACCAGAGGGGATTTTTTTTTTTTTTTTTACTACGGACATGAAGGCAGTTGCCAAAATTTTTTACTTGTAAACAAGTAAGGCATTCAAAAAGGTTGTAAAATACTGCTCTAGTGGGCCGTGGCACCTGGGAACGAGCATCCCGGAACCGAGAGGTTGATCGGATGTTGGCGTGCTACTGTGGTAATCATCTATTGAAAGTGTTTGAAGGGCGGTGAAACCACGAGTAGGCGACAATGTGGTGGACACCCACGCCACATCACAGAGCGTAGAGGTCGGAGGTTTGCCCGCTCAGTAAAGTGGGATAGGGGGTGATCTGTGGCAGATCTATCGGAGGAGTACAATTCTGGTGCTTCCAGAAGTATTTCAGAGCATAAGAATCGCGATTCTGCCACAGATCACTCCCCTATCCTGCTTAACAGAGAGGGCAAACTTCCGACGTCCACGTTCAGTGATGTGGCGTGTTTGTCCACCCCATTGTCGCCTACTCGTGGTTTCACCATCCTTCAAACACTTTCCATAGATGCTCACTACATAACACGTGAAAAAACGACCAACCTCTCCGTTTCTGAGATGCTCGTTCCCAGGTGCCGCACCTACAATGCTGGCCCATACTTTAAGGGAATTTCGAGACCAGTGCGTAGAAATCTGGTGTGAGATATCTCGTGAGCCTACCAAAGACTTGTAGAATACATGCTACGCCGAATTGCTGTTGTATTGCGTCCGAAAGGTGGACGAATATGCTAGTAAGTAGGTGGCCATAATGTTTTGGCTGATCAGTGTATATCCCCAGCATACTGCATTAGGGATTATTGAGTGGATGTAAAGGGAACTGTCTGATAGCTCCAGCACACGCGCTCCAGTAGTCTTCTCCAGCTGCAGGTAGCCGGTACAGGTATTAACAGACTGGAGCACGGAAAGCAAACATTAGCCAACACGGCGAGGCGTCTGCTTATTGGCAACGGAAACGCAGCCGAAGCCTCGCGTCCAGGAGGCGGGCGCGCTTGTTTTTTCTGGAGTCGCCGATGACGTGGGGAGAACAAACATCTCTGGAGAAGAGTCCAGATCGAGGTGATAAACGCGAAAACATCTCGGTCTGCCGCCATTACAGATGCCATCTGTATCCGGTGATAAAGCGCGCAACTTTACGCCGCGGTTACGGTTTGTGTGTTTTTAAGCAAATCCTGAGGCGGCCGAGTTATGGCTGCGGTAAAACTCTTTGACGGCAGGTGGAAGGGGGCCGGCAGGGAGAAAGATGGCGCTCTTGTCAGCTTCCTCCGGGGCGCAGTCGGCGATGACGTCACAAGACAGTTTGCTTTCTTCTGCAGTCACATGTAGGTAAAAGGGGCGCATGGGCTTAAAATCCGTCTTTACCAGAATCACTGTTACGATTATTAACTAACAGCGGAAGGAATCCAGAGATAATTTTTGACACTATACAGTAAACCAGTGATCGTTATTTTTCTTTTACGGGTCATTAGTGGTTTATTAAGATGTGGTTGTATGTATATGTATCGATAATACTCGGGGTATCGATTCGGTTAATCGATTCTCACACGGCTATGCTAGTCATGCAGACCTGTAGTCACTGAATAACTGTGGTAAAGAGAAAGTTGTGTACAACTAAGTACTTTGAAACCATGAGTGGTTCATGTGAACACGTATTTCGTGGTTTGGCGCCGGTAAATTGATGATGGAAGTCGCATCTCGAATGTAATGTTCGCCAGACACAATCATACTGTTGCATCAGGTGCTGTAAGAACTTGTACCGTGTGTTTTGGTGTTGTTGTGATTGTCGTAGTTAACGATAGTAGGCCTACTAACTGCTGCTAGAAGAAAGAAATGAGCGAGGAAGCAGGTTGTCAGAATTTTGTGAAAGATATAAGTTGGTTGTGGCGAACACACTGTTTAAGAACCATGCAAGAAGGATATACACCTGGAAACGTCCAGGGGATACAGGCATATATCAGCTAGATTATATCATGGTCCAACAGCGATTCAAGAATCAAGTTCTAGACTGTAAAGCGTACCCAGGAGCAGACTTAGACTCCAACCTTATTTTGGTAGTAATGAAGTGCAGGCTGAAATTCAAGCGAATAAGGAAGCAAAATAGGCCGAACAGACAGGAAGTGAATAAACTGAAACAATCTTGAACGAGAGAAACATTTGCGGAAACGCCTCGTCGAGTTCATTAGAGGCAGAATGGGACTGGGGACGAGGAATTCGGCCATGGTTTTTTGAAGGAGACATCCCGGTATTCGCCTGGAGTGTTTTGGGGAAACCATGGAAAACCCAAATCTGGATGCCCGGACATGTATTCGAAACGGCGTCCTCCCGAATGTGAGGTCAGAGCGTTAACCATTCACCCACCACGCTCGGTCCGTCTAAACGGACACCATCCTCAAATGAACCTGGTATGGCTAAAAACAAGTGGTACTTTTATATTAAATTTAGAAGTAGAAAATAGGAAAATATTTAGTTTGCTGTTTCACCTGTCATCAATCTCAAAACTCGCCACCATCTGGTATTATGATCATCTTAGATACCGGTACTGAATATAGAAATCTTCAAATCTGATGTTTACGCTTCTGAGTTGGTAGTGGGATGCTCCACGCCAAAAGTAAACTTTTTATAACGATGAAAACACAGCAGTTTGAGTATAAATGTTAAGCCGTTTCCTGTTCTCCTTGCGTGTGTGAATGAATGTATTTCTCCAGAGATGATGTTGGGCGCAGTTATTCCAGAGATTATGACTGCTCCCCGAGCGCCCTTTGTGCGCGGCGCCTGGTGTAGGTAACAATGGACGGGCGACGCGACGCGGCGGTCGATCTTGGACGAGCTGTTGGCGGAGGCGGCTAATTTCCCCAGCGACTCGTCCGTGTTTACAAACAGCCCGCGGGCAGCCAAACAGCCGCCAGAACCGCACTCCATCCCGGCAGGTAGGATTCCTCCCGTCGGCGTCAGGATCGTTTACAGCAAGTACCTCGTAATAAGCGTAACTCGAACGAGCGGAGCACTGGAAGAAAAACGTAAGTATGAGGTTGAAGCAGTTGGCTTGCCAGTAAGAAACATTAAGGACAGAACCGATTCTTTCACAGCCAGCCAGACATTATGTTGTTCTTATGCGTTTAGCCTTTATGATCTTACTATTCCTCGATCACAATTACCTTTTAGGCTCCTGTGTTGGAACGTATACTGTTCTAAGAACTGAAGTACACCATTATTTTATAAATCTCAAAATATCAACTTGAAAATTTGATCTTGAACCAATAACACAAATAGAATTCAATAATATTTAAATCGGCACTTCCCTTTCCATAAATATTCAAATACATCTGATTCTTGTATTACAATATTTATTCATCACAATCCACATTCTCCATAGTTTCAACAATTTACAACTTTACTTCATAAATTAATAGTGCACATTAATGTTCTTCTTCTTAACTTTTATTATGAATAATACTTGTTTCATTAGTTTCTGTACAACAAGCAGTCGTTTATTTCAAGACATTCAACAATCTGTTATCAACTTTGGTTTGACTTCCAGCGATCATTAACTGTTATTCGTCGACCAAAGAAAAAACGGCTTCCCTACTCAAAGAAACATGTTAGACACAAATACTTATTTTTTTTTTTCAAATATTTCCCTCACCCCTCTCACAACCAATCAGACATTATTTGTTTGTAGAATATGAGATTTTGTGGCATCTTAATGCCAATGTTTTATTATCTTACCTTATTTTACTGTGTGTATGGCCGACTTCGTTACAGTAGGTCATATAGTCAAGGTTTATGTTTCGATTTAGCGACGTTGTCACACCAGATTATTGCGTTAATGACCTCAACGTCGGCGTGAGCTAAAGCCCCAGGAAAAGAACGACGATTCTTTTTATCGCACGAGCGATAATGGAATGAAATGAGAAGGTTGTATCGTATGCAGAGACGTGTGCACTGATACGAGAAGATGAAAAACGGTTAGAGATGTGGATGTGGAGGAGAATGGAGAAGATAACCGGGGGATAAAGCATGTAATGTTGAAATGTTAGAAAGAGCGGGTTAAAGGAGAGAACTACTGCAAGTAAGAAGAAAAAGAAAGAAGAACTGGATGGGACACTTGCTGATAAAATAGTGATTGCTATATGACGCCTTGGAAGGACTAGGAGGGTGAGAGGAAAAAGGAGGTGCAGTATTACAGATAACATCAGAGAAAACGGCGACTACACGGACATAAAGAGAAGGGCAGAAGACAGATTTTTTTTTAACTGCTTTACGTCCTCAACATCGAGGTCTTTAGAGACGGGAAAGGATGGGGCAAGGAATGGGAAGGAATTTGGCCATGGCCTTTTTAAGGAAGCATCCCGGCATTTGCCTGGAGTGATTTGTGAAACCATGGAAAACCCAAATCTGGATGCCCGGACGGGGATTCGAACCGCCGTTCTCCCGAATGCAAGGCCAGAACGCTATCCGTTACACCACCACGCTCGGTCAGAAGAGCATGGAGAACAGCCATGTGAAAACTTGCCTCAGGGCAGAACACTAGTGATGATTATCCAGCGACAAAACTTAGAATCCCCCAGGAGTTGATTTTGACGGATCAGTCGGGTGCTCCTGATCTGGATTTTCCAGGCGAATGCTGGGCTGGTTACTTAAGGTATGAGAACTTGCGCAGTGTTTGAGCGCTGGTGCGACGACCCTTGATGGGAAACGACACCCGCACCCCGGGGGCGGGTCTCCGTCAACAATGCAGGCGTGCGCGGCGTGTTTGTTCGGCGCACAGTGTGGCAGCCCGCAAACACCGCGCCATTGTCTCTGGACAATGAGGGTCGAAGACAGCTGTAGAATGGCACTCTGTCAAATATTGAGGATCGCCTCACTCACACCAGTTGGTCATCGCGCTCCCAGGTCCTTATCGCTCGAGGACCTGTTTCGATACACCAGAGCACAAACACTTGTTTGAGAGTTGATAAATAATAAATCAATCAGTATGGCATTATTCGGAGTGAGACCCAGATGGGTAGTTTGGACTCGAGTGTGTCTGTGTGAATTGTTAAACAGACGGGCGATTAAGGTTTCTTTTGAATTTGTCGGCAAGTGTGCAAATATCTAATTTTATTTAAGAGTGCGACATTTTTTTTTTTGTGGAACTATTGCCTGGAAGAACCCGAAGGCCTCGGTTTGAAGAGAGCTTCGGTATGCCGCGCATGCACCTCTGTAGTGGCTAACTTATCCTAAAGCGGTTACCCTGCTGTATAAACGGTACCTGCGGCTTGGCGAGGAATCCGAACACCGGAGCATCCTACGGTTAGCATACAATTCATGGCTTTTGCATCACGATACTGCACCTGCTCACACATCGTTGCTTGTTCGTGAATTTTTGGCAAAAAAAAAAAAACTGTAATGATGACCCACCCTTCATATTCGCCAGACTTGGCAGCGTGACTTTTTTCTGTCCCCAAAATTAAAGAGAACCTTGAAGAGCGGTCCCTTTGCAAGTATTGATTAGATGAACAGTGCATCGCTGAAATAACTCGAAGCTATCCCAAAGATCGGTTCCAGAAGTGTTCTGGGGATTGGAAGAAGTGCTGACATAAGTGTATAATATCTAATGGGGACTATTTTGAAGGAGATAAGATCGATGTAGACCCGGGGCCCCCATACTTTTTACCCCGTCGACTCCTCGATACTATATTTGCATTCTTATCGACCCCCACAAGTATTTAATAAAAACATTAAATCATTTTTGGCATTTCTGATCCCAAGCAATAAGGAGGCCTGCATAACAAAGCGAAATAATTTATAAAATCCACCCAATAACATTAACAGAAAAACGAGATACTTTCCACTATTATTATAATCTCCTAAAATAGGAACAAAACCATGGATGGATGGAATAAATTTCAAGTAAAGACCTGCCAAAAAGAGCAGATGGTTGTTGTATTGTTTTAACTTGCCACATAGCGATGAATCCACCTTCCTAAGGCACTCTTCAGATGAGTCTCTGCAACTATCACCTCTTGACAACCACCTTACCTCAGTGAACAAAAGTAATTGGCTGAAAGTTTCATCATTTACTTCACATGACTCCACAAACAGACGAGAATTTTAATTTATTGACCTCATTGTTAGTAGAATATTCCTATTTTTTCCTGTACAATTTAATTGATCCTCTTTAGTATTAATCGACCCCAAGGGATCGGTATCGACCACTTTGAGGACCCCTGATGTAGACAAATAAATAAAGTTCTTTCCAAAAAATGAAAATTCCCGATATTTTTTGAACCCACATCGAACTTTATCACCAACGTATCTGGGTCGTGATGACAGGAGATATAAGACGTAGTACTGACGCTTACATGAATTCTTCCTTCCATCGTGCACACGGTACAGATTAGTTCTGGTGCAAAACAACCTCTGCCACCCACCATGTTGTGAATTGCAGAGTAAAGATGTATAACTTGAAATTTTGCATGGGACCCGAACCAATGACCACACTCAACATGAACAAAGTAAAGTTTTCTCAGAACTAAATGCCAGTTTAGCGATCCGTAAGGCTCTCCGTATATTCATCTAAGACAGGGTTTCCCAATCTGGTGTCTGGGGATCCCCTGGAATCGGCGCTCGTATCATAAAGGGGCTGCGGACAAAAGAATAAAATTAATAATTACGTTAGCATAAATGGAGGCATGGGAAAACGCGAATTCTGGCGGCAATGTGTGAGATACTAGTCGAGCTTTCAGATGACAGTACTAGACTAGCCAATTCCCAATTGTTATTATTATTAATTGGTCCGTGCTCTTTTTCTTTTCAATGCTGGAGATCGGAGGTACATAAGATGGACTAACCCTTTTGGACGTTGAAATTTCAGATATTGGTCGCTGATCTGGAGTGTTGAAATCTTGGTGTTTACCTGTCAAGAGCTAGCCCCTTATTGGACCACCAATGGTAGATATCATGCAATACTTCTGGTGAAGATGGCAACGGAGCCTGAGATCGCCGAAATATCGTGTGGAAACACCTTGTTTACTCGGCTAGTCTCCCGAGAAGACTTAATACAGTACTTCAAGTTGATGGTCTCGGCAGCCATTACAAAACAAACAAATAGAATAGGACAGGTGCCCTGCGTGAAGCTCAGATCATCTTCTTTGAGATGGGATGGAAACAATATACTTTACCGAAAAAATAAGAAAGAGAGAAATTGAAGTTCATACACCTTGAAAAGTTTTGAGTTTCTCAAGAGCAAGTATTCTGACAAAACAATTAGCGGCAGCACACTTGTGTCAAGGGCCAAGTTCAGTTGCTCACTGCTCTTCCCCTACTACTTGATGTTTCCTTAGGTGACAATCTGGCCGACGTTTCGTCTAAACTTCTTTGGTCTTCTTGTTGGGTGAACTGCACTTGAATATTATGTAAAATCTTCTCGCCGGAAGATGGAGCCAGAGTCAGGCTTCAAAACGTTACCTCTTACTGACGCTCTCTCCCAGGGGAAAGCTTGAGAAGATTTTATACAATTGATTCACCGAAAAAGCCTACATTCTTTAATGTCCTTGAATATGTTTTAGATGCTCTGTTAAACACAGTTGTGTAAAATACATCTAAGTGCAGGTTGATCCAAGAAGAATGCTGAAGATTTTCGGCCGAGAAGTATTTTCTTCCGGCCGCAAAAACCTTCGACAGTATCTCCAGACATATTGTCTAGTGTTAAAGAATTATAAGAGACGTTCTCGCAGGCGGATATTAGAAGTAGAATGTATTTAAAGAATGCGCGAAGATAACAAACGAACCGAGATGAGAGGAGACCTATTTTGGCCTCCTACATATCATTTGGGAGGACTGGGGTTAAACTCGGTTCGGCCATCCTGTCTGAGGTTTTCCGTGGTTTCCCTCAGACACTTAGGCGAATGCTGAGATGGTTCCCTACAAGGCCACGGCCGACCTTCAATCCCCCTTTCCTCCCCGTAGTAGTAGAATGGCTGAAAAGAGTCCCCTATGACTCTCCAGCAGCCCGTCTCCCAGCCTTCTGCTGGGAGGAATGAAATGATTAAAAAAAAATAACAAACGACAGTACATCTAAATCATATGCGCATCGTTCTTGATATTGTTGTGAGAATTTATTGTTTATTCGCTATTGTTGCGACACACTTGTAGTTGTCAGACTGTTATCTAGAATAATTAGTGTATTACATATTGTGAAACGTCGCGGAAAAAGACTAGGTTTTCCGTAGTGAGTTTTACACATCTGAGGCAAAAGTTGCCTCCTGCCGGTCAACGGATTTCGCCTACCGGCGGACACCCCCTGCCCACGGACTCTGCCTGACCTCGGACTTCGCCTGACATCGGGCTTTACGTGCCCTCCGGCTTCGCCTGCCCACTGACTTCGCGTGCCCACGGACTTTGCCTGCCCACGGACTTCGCCTGCTCACGGACTTCGCCTGCTCACGGACTTCGCCTGCCAACTGGTAACGCCTGCTCCCCAACTGCGGCACATCCACCGGACACACCAATGTACGGTAACGCTATGGACCTTTCAGACACCAACCCTACCATCCTTCCACCCACTGTCACTACTAGCCCCCACTTCTACACCATGGCTACATCTTCAGTTATTACTACAACCACCATCAGCACCACCACCACCTCCTCATCAATCATCTACCCCGCTGCATCTGAAGGCATTCATCAAAATCTTCCACAGATAGTTCAGAAACCACCACGTGGCACCAGCTATCTTCAAACTGCCAGAAATAATGCAAAACCCTACGACCAGATCAAAAGTGGCTCATTACCATCGCCACAAACCTCCTTATCCAATAGTGCAACAACCGCATATGAAGTTATGGACACTTCATCATCACCTCCATCCACGTCACAGACAATTCATACATACCTACTGAAAGGGACCTTCCCTGAATATATGAACAGTAAAACCCTAAGCAAATTCATCAAACGACATATACCTAATATATCTATCCATCAACTTATCCCCACTAAAAACGGTATGATCATCAAGAGCAATGAACCAGACTTCCCCAAATTAATTAAAAACAAAATTGGACTACCTTCATTTGGCTACAACGCCACCTTAACAACAGTCACCTCATCCCCACCAAAACAACCAACCCCTCCTAAAAGACCTCCTACACTCACAGCTGTCATCCGAGGAGTAGACCCAACAATATCTGAAGAAGAGGTAGTCGCCGAACTCAACACGAACGACGAATTACATGTTCGAAAAGCCCGCCGAATCAAAAACAGCTTAGGACCCACTTACATGATCAGAGTTCTAACTGAAGACGCATCAACAATTGATCAACTGCTCAGCAATGGAGCCATAATCTACCGTCAAAAACATAGAGTGGAACCATCAAAAACCCCTTCCCCCCAACCCACACGGTGTGCACGTTGTCTACAATACAATGATCACCTCACGGCAAACTGCAAGAACACCCCAACCTGTCCACACTGCAAAGAGAACCACTTCTTAAAACCATGCCACAAACCTTCAGAAAACTCCCACCTGCAATACTTGTGACCAAAACCATCCTACCTATTCCATTAAATGCAAATCAAAGCCAGCGCCTACCAAAGCAGAACTCACAGTACCCCTCCGACCCATTGATCCTCCCACACCACCCACAAACTCCATCCGTCCTCCACCGACCATAGAAGATATCCTAAGATTCATGACAATCACATTACAAAACCTAAATCCCTTCTCCCGTGAACACACCCTGGCACAAATTTCAATTGCAGCAAAAGCAGTATTTGGAATACAAATAAACGCCACCTACTCTCACAATAACGCCCACTTCCAATTTCTGCCCCTAGAAACCCTCGTCTAAACCCACCAACTCCACAACTAGAATTATTCCTAATATGCCACTTTCCCACAATATACTTTTCAATAATATCCGATCACTCCCAACCAACAAAAACCTCCTCCTGCATACCCTCGCTAAACACGACATCCATTGCTTTATGCTCAATGAAACCTTCCAACCCCACCATCACATCCGTATGTCACCCTACCAGCTCACCCGAACCGACAACCCAGCACATGTAGCACGCGGGGGCGTGGCCATTGGCTATAAGCATCATATCCCCATCAAAATACTCCCACCACTCAACCATCCATCTGAACACATCATAGTCACAATCTTTCTCATATCCCTCACAGTCACCCTTGTCATCATATACATTCGACCCGGTGTTCCCCTCCCTTTAAATTTTATATCATATATAGATAAACATTACAGCTCATACATCATCATGGCAGATATCAATATCCATAGCCGCACCCAGCAAGAACTTCATCAATTTCATAACATCCTAACCGCCATGAGAGGTGACATCATTAACATCCCATTACCCACCCGTCCCGAATCAAACGCAACCCCTGACATAGTTATAGCTTCTCCCAATATACTAACCCGCTCCACCCTTCATGTCCTTGATCCAATCGGCAGTGATCACCTCCCCATTATGCTTTCCATCCAGTACAATGCCCCCCACACCCCGCACCCACCCAACCCCACACCCCATAAATATATTCAAAACTACAATAAAACCAACTGGAAATACATAGACGACCAGATAGCGACAGACAATCCAAATATCATAGACGCAGACAGCCTACTTAGAACCGCCGAATACCTCCAACGTACAATCACAGACGCTACTGCCGCTCATATCCCCTTGACTCCTATCACCCCTCACAAACCATCACTATCCAGACGAGCCCTTCAACTTCTTCATATCTCACGTCGCCTCTTCCGCACCTACCTAAGAACCCATGACCGTCAGCTACTCACCCTCCACCGACAACTCCAGCGAACAGTCCGCAACTGTATCGCCGCTCAGAAAAGACGCACATGGAGGGACACCTGCAACCAACTAAGCCAAAAATATTCGCAAAACTCCTCCCAATACTGGTCCACCTTCCGCCGCTTAACTGGTCTCAAACCCGCCCCCAACTACCCCCTCCTCCACAACAACATTCCTGTCCCCGACAACACTCAAAAAGCCAACCTCTTCGCCAACCTACTCGAAACCATCCACACTGTCCCAAACGACCCAAAATTCGACTACACAGACTCCCCTATCATCGAACAGCGTGCCAACCCTACATCACCTCCCCTCCTACCCGACTTCAACTACACTGAAACCGTCAGCCGTACTGGACTTAACACCCCTATCACAGCATAATGACATCCTATCCGTCCTCAGCACGAAGAAAAATACTGCCCCGGGCCCAGATTCAATCACTTATCGCCACATCAAAGAAGCACCCCGCTCTTTCCATCAACTTCTAGCTCATCTATATACAAACGTACTATACTCTGGCATCTATCCCCCAAAATGGAAATCTTCAAAAATCCTTATGTTCCCCAAACCTAACAAACCCACATCAGATCCGAACTCATACCGCCCCATCAGCCTCACCTCCGTCTTCAGCAAAACATTTGAAACCATACTATTACGACGTATCCACAAACATCTATCACAACACTCTCTCCTATCCCCCGCCCAGTGTGGCTTCCGTCCGAACCTATCGACCCAAGATCCACTCCTCAGACTTATGCACCTTCTGACCACCCACATCAACACCCACAGATCAGCAATACTTATACTATTAGATATTGAAAAGGCTTTTGATCGAGTATGGCACGCTGGCCTCATTTTCAGATTGCAAACCTTCGCCCTTCCTATCACCTACATTCGCACAATAGCTTCCTTCCTCACCAACCGTACCTCTTTCGTTTCCATAAACAACATTCTCTCCCGCATCTTCACCATGACCGCAGGTGTCCCCCAAGGGTCTGTCCTGTCGCCCCTCTTATACATCATGTACATAACAGATATACCCATTCCCGCACCACCTACATATATCCTTAAGTACGCCGATGACACCGCCTACCTTGCCGTTCATAAAACCCTTCAACAGTCGGAGAAAGCCCTACAGATCATACTAGACAACTTCATCAAATGGTGCAACCGCTGGCGACTAATAATTAATCCCAATAAAACACAATCCATTATTTTTGGAAAAACTAGTAAAAGATACAGGCTCGCTGATTTTAACATAACCATATACAATCATCCCATCCAACTACAACCCACAGTTACATACCTAGGAATCACCCTCGACCGACATCTTACATGGACACATCATCTTAGAACCATCACCTCCAAAGCCCAAACCCGCCTAAACCTTTTAAAATTACTTACTGGAACATCCTGGAGACTACATAGCAAGGTCATCATAAATACATACAAAGCATTTCTCCGCCCCATCCTTACTTATGGTCACCTCTCATGGCTCTCCGCCCCTGATCACTTCTACAATAGACTCCAAATAATAGAACGCCACGCCCTCCGAATCGCCTACCGAATAAGACTACCTTCTCCTACCCTAACAGCTGTATACCAGAATGCGTTTTCCTCACATACTGATCCACATAGAATCTCTCCGGCTAAAATATGCTATCAATAGCCTTCTAAACAAAAATCCTGTAACTCACCGCCTACTTAAAGAACCACTTCACCTCCCCTCCTGTTACAAACAAATCCCACCAACACTGCACCTCCAAAATATCCTTTTTATAACCCAGCACAGAGACCGACCACCTATCATACCTCAACAAGAGAAGAGAATAAAAATTTACCCCACTCTGTGAATGACATCAAAATCGCCTACTACTAGCAACAAATCTGCAAGAAAAGCAAACAAAATATTGTACAAAACTACAACTTTGATCATGTAACATCTTAATGCAAATCTACTGTATTATTTTTGTAAAAGTGTAAACATTCCTTTACGAAAATCTATTGTAAACTATATTATCATTTGGCTGAAGAGCACGACATGTTTGCTGCCAGCCCGCCTCCCCCATTAAGGGGGACGAATGACAATGACAATAAATATATATAAATATATATATATATATAACAAACGATGACAGAGGCTTGGGCAGTGCGATTTCGCACTGCCACTTGCCATTCGGGAGGACCAGGGGTAAACTCGGTTCGGCCATCCTGTCTAAGGTTTTCCGTGGTTTCCCTCAGACACTCTAGGCGAATCCTGGGATGGTTCCCTACAAGGCCACGGCCGACCTTCCATCCCCCTTCCCTCCCCGTAGTATAGTTTGGCTGAAAAGAGTCTCCTGTGACTCTCCAGCAGCCCGCCTCCCAGTCTTCAGCTGGGAGGAATGAAATCGTAAAAAAAAAAAAAAAAAAAAAAAAAAAAAAAAAATAACAAACGATGGACCGAGATGGGAGAAGGCCGTTTTCGGCCTCCTACCTATCATTCGGGAGGACGAGGGTCAAACCTCGTTCGGCCTTCCTGGTTGAGGTTTTCCGTGGTTTTCCTCAACCACTCTAGGCGAATGCTGGGATGGTTCCCTACAAGGCCACGGCCGACCTTCCACCCTCCTTCCCTCCCCGTAGAGTAGTTTGGCTGAAAGGGGGCATCCATAAATTACGTGAGGTGAAATAGGGGAGGGGGGGTCCGGCGAAATCTCACCAGATCTCACCAGGGGGGAGGGGGGGGTCTACGGAAATCTCACGTGAGATTTTGCGAAAAATTTGGGGATAGTAGAGCCAAAAAAAAGGTCTACAATTTGCGCCAAAGTCGATTTTAGGAGGGTATTTCGTCAAAAAAGTTAGGGTGTGACCTAAAAAAAAAAAAAGAGGTCTACGAAAGTTTGGAGGGTGATTTCTGGGGGGGGGGGGTTCTCACGGACCAGATCTCACCAGAGGGGGGGGGGGGGGGGTCCGGCCAGATCATCACGAAATCTCACCAGGGGGGAGGGGGGGGTCCAGAAATCCGGAAAAACACCTCACGTAATTTGTGGATGCCCCCAAAAGAGTCTTCGTGACTCTCCAGCAGCCCGCCTCCCAGCCTTCAGCTGGGAGGAATGAAATAGTAGTAACAAACGATGAGAGAAGAATTACCATAAGCTACAGTGTTTTCACTGACCCTGTTTAACATTTACGTAAACGATATCCCGTGCTCGGAGAAAGTTTACATCGCTCTATTCGCAGATGATATTACTGTCTTTTCCATAGGATACAGTCACGAAAAACACATCAAAAGACTACAACGGGCTCTCAACAATATATTCTTATGGTGCCAGAATAACGAAATAACAATAAACCCTGGCAAATGTGCGGCTGTGTATTTTACAAAAAAGAGACCAGACTTTGATCGCCTCCCAAGAATTATAATAGCAGCAAAAACAATGCCATGGGTAATAGAACACCGTTACCTAGGAATTATACTTGATCAAAAATTACTATTCCACCTGCACATAAGAGATCGATTTAAAAAAGTCTCGCAGTGATTTTAAACCTCCTTCCAGTCCTGCGTAGCGGTGAACTGATGGTGGAGACTAAACTAAGAATCTACAAAACGGTGATAAGACCGTTTATGTTGTATGGATGCCAAGTCTGGGGAGCCGCAGCGAAATCAAACATTGAAATGCTACAGCGACTGCAAAACAGATGTCTTAGGATGATATTAATTGCACCAATATTTACACCAACCAAACAATTACATGACCTAACGGGACTGCCTACAATTAAAGAAGAAATATGCCACCAGAGCACGAACGTTTATACCATACTACACCAAAACAGGAACAACAATGATGACAGACTGAAAGAACTCGGCACCAAAAGACCCAAACCCTGGCATAAATACAAACTACCCCGCAGTACTATTGAATTAGAATGTAGTAACTCGTAAAAATTACAACAAGTAAATAAATAAATATATAAATAAGGTTTTTTCCATTAAGGCCGTACCGCAAGGTTGGGCCAAAGCAGGTTTATCACCCCAAGCGAACAACAAACAATGCTCCCAAGCAAAATTTGTACCAAACCAGTAAAACTGCTCTAGGTAGTGGGACTGTATTATAACGACCGCTGAGGTCATTAAAAAAATTAGCTATGGTGTTACCGAATTCGCACTACGATGACCTATACGTGGGGATTTTTTAAAAAAATATGTCGATAAATATCTAAACGATATTTATAAACACTATCCGTATACATCGGGGAAAAAATATCGATATTTCAATATTTTTTGCTAAAGGGAATAATTATCTAAAATAAAATCATAAAATACATCAAAATATTTAAGACAATTCTGAAAATTAAAGACACAGATAGAAATTATACAAACTTTTATTAATTTATTATTTTTTTCAATCAATCAAACCAATATTCGTCTGATATGGACATCAAAAGGACTCTCTGTTTTATGTGCTCCCCCGTCAATCTACTAGTGTTGTTCGGTACAGCTAAGATGACTGCAGAAGCCACTCTTTCGGACGACACAGAAGAAACTTGACATATAAGGTATTTCAGAGCGATTTCCGAAAGCACTGGCTTGGAGCGCTGGCAATTCACCCGAAACTTTACTGGGTCTGATTTTCTGTCTATTAATGGTTGTTCCAGATACTGCTTAAGCTCATTAGGAACTTAGCCAGAGCTTGGAACCTCTTGCATAACAGTAGTGCTAACGGATAATAGCTTTTCATGTGTGGACCAAATTGATGTTTTATCTACAATATCTTGTGTTGCTGCTGTATACCTTACTACTGGAGAACGTTTTCATCGTCGTCTAAGTACCAAGCGAATATCATTATTTATTGTAGGTATCGCATTTGACATACCGATTGGAGAAGTAAAATGTATACGTTTGAAACGAGGGTCCAAAATGGTAGCTGCTGCAAGGAATGTAATTCTTTCTAAAGGACTTAATTTCTCTGGATGCCCGGACGCCCTCCTCCCAAATGCGAGGTCAGAACGCTAACCGTTACACCACCATGCTAGGTAAAACGCGAAACCACTCCAGTTCATCTTCTTAGGACTTTCCTTGGAGTGATATACATCTCCCATGGTAATCGCCTACGACCGGACACGGGAGAGGCGTTCGAAGAGGATCTTACTATCTGTAAAAACTATTAGTGTCACAGTGATTGAAAAACTAAAAACCGCTCTCACTACTTCAATCGAAGACAGCAAAAGCTATATGCCTTTATGCATATTTTAAAGAGCATTGCAATGAACATTAGGATAGAGGATTTAAAGCAATCCAGAATTGGTTTATTAAGTTGAAAGTGTGACAATCACGCCATTACATCAAAATTTTTCTGTATACTTGGAACGTATTCCCTATAATCCTGTATAAACTACCATTCCATATTCAAGGTTTCCGTATTCAAGATTTTCGTATTTGCGGCATATTTACGGAACGTATTCCTTGCGATTAAGAAGTTTTGACTGTAGACTGGACTGTAGACATTTAAATGAATTAATGGTCATTCATAATGACTTGTGGTTCATCAACCTATTAATCGTTATTTGTAAATAATAAAAAAAACACATTTGAAAAGAGAATATTTCAACTACAAAGATAAAATAACCGCTTACATGCTAACATAAAAATGACGTTAGCGTAAAGTTTAACAGCTTTTTTAACCTCTCAATCGCTGATGAAGCTGTTATATTTCGAAGAATTCACTTTTTAAGGCACTTTCAGAAGATTGGATAAATACGTATATTTATCCTATATACATGTAATGATTAAATGGGATACTGAATTGCGTTCGTAGAAAAAATATTGAATTTGTGCTTGTAATCGATACACCAAATACAATATCGATGTATCAAAAATATCGGCGAAAAATATCGATTATATTTAGAAAAAATTTAGATACATTTTGCCCGTTCATACTATCTGCCATTCGGGATGACGGAGTCAAACCCCGTTCGGCCATCCTGACTGGGGATATCCGTGGTTTTTTCCAGTCACTCAAGGCGGTTGCTGGGTTGGTTCCCTACAAGGCCACGGCTGACTTCCATCCCTCCTCCCTCCCCTTTAGATTAGTCGGCTGGAAAGGATCCTAGAGACCCTCCAGTAGCCCGCCTCCCAGGTTTTACCTGGTAGGAATAAAAAAAAATAAACGATAAAAAGTCCAGTAACGCTGTTGGCGAGGAAGGCGGTCTTCGACATGTGGCGCGTGTCGCCGAGGTAAGTGATACGGGAAACTGACCCCTTTGAAGTGCGCCGTATTTAATTTTCTGCAGCTGTCGGTTCGCGTCGCCAGAGCTGTCTCCTTGTCACGGACGGCTTTCAACAGCTGCCAGAATGACTCGCGCCTCTCAAATATTCCTTTTCTTACACAGCATTCCATGTCTGTATTACACCTCCATTTACGATCATCCAAAAGGTTTTCACGGATTCATTATTCTGATTACTCAGGACAGCTTGTGTTACAAGTCGCCCATAAAGTGATTCCTTACTACACGGCAAGACCAGTTTAACGTCTTTAAAATCGATGCCTGGTGTCAGGAGGCAATCGTGCCCAAATGAGCGACAGTTTCTGTCGAAGTAAATTTAAACTTCAATAACCCGACTAAAAATGGACATAGCGTAGCCATCTTGATCTCGTTTTAAAAAGGTAGAATGAAAGTTTGTGTCAGTATCGCTCAGATGTTCATGGCAGCCAGATGCTGAGAAGTGCGCGCTCGAAATGAGTTCAACAATGTCGACCTTCCGTATTCGACACGTGTACGCAAACGGGATCATATCTCAGAGATTAATTGTCCGATACGAGTGAACTAAGCGTCAGTATAGGTGTCACACTCATCCTGAGCTCCAGGTCAGTGATTCATAAACTCTAAAAGATACGAGGCTTGTAAGCTTTCTCCCTAATTAGTATGGCGGTGGTAAGCCAGTTGTAAGCTTCACCATCATGCAAGACAGACCTCGAAGATCAAGTTCATTATTGTTATTGCCACGTTAACCGGTGATGACTGCGTCTTTTTTCATGATTTAGGCCCACTGTGTCGTCACGTGTGAACCGTCAGCTTAGACAAATTTTAATTACTATATCTACTCATGAAATCATTAACAAGCCGAAAGTGTTGTTACGATGTCGCAAATGAAAATGCACTGTTGTGAGAAAATGTCAATGGATTTAATAATCTGAATCACATGAATCAGTTATTTACACTCATACAACACCCAGACAAACTTGTTAACACATTTAATAAACCATTACACCTTCCTCACAGTGAAGCACTAAATCGCGTATACGCTACCGAACACTAATGCGCCGAGCAGTTACGAGCCAAAGATACTACAACACAAAATTCTTAAAGACTATAAACTAAACCTACCCCGATCACAATACAAATTACTAATCTGTGGTAACCCTGAAATTATATTAAACAGGCTACAAAATTTTATACAAGTATTTAAGATACCTATAATGAGTAAAAAAATAAAATAATGATGGCGTGAGGTAGTGATAATGTTACAGGCTGTAAATATTAAGAAATTTGAAAAAATTTTCCGATTTTGTTAAAATTTCGTGACATACGAGGCCAAAGTATAACCAAACTTACAAAAACAGAAAGTTGGTTTAGCCTCCTATATTAGAAAGTTCGATAGGAGGAAACAGCCAGCTTGCGACAGTTAGAAGAGAACTGATACCTGATGAAGACAGAAGGTGTAGCTGTCGAAACGTGTTTATACAACACCATCCGGCTGGACACCCGAGAGGATTATATTGCAATTTAGAGTTTCTTTCCTCCTTCACAATTTTTCTTATATATGACGAAAGCAACTTAATTACCGTACTTTAAAATGTTCTTGGTGGTTTAATTAATATACTAATTAATTAAATGGTCCACCATAATGTTCAGTTTAAGGTTTTTTGTTTATTTTGAAAATAACGTCAGCGATATTGTTTACATACAAAGATACAATATCCAGAGATAATACTGACGCAATCTTTGGCACTTCCAAAGTGAATCTGTATAAAACTAACTGTAAACTCACTGTAAACTAAACTCTGTCCTTCTGCTGATTTCTTTATATAGGCCCTATCAAAATTTCTGGAATTCTTCAAAGACTTCCGCGAGATATTTCTCGAACATTAACAATTACTCAAACATATTAAAAACAATCAGAAATAGTACTTAATCATTTAACATCATTACAAAACAGTCAGAAATGGAAATTAAAGATATTTAAATACAAAATTATTTACAGAAATCATTTTAAACTGTAGAAAATTGTCCTGTAGACATCGTAACTTGCATTAATACTTGGAATTACACAGATTTAAGCAATTCTCTTGCACAATTTGGTTCTTAAACATATTAAATGGCCTTTAATTAATTTCCGTTCATAAAATAAAGTCTATATAAACTGATTTACAAGAAATTGCAAAACAAACATACCAAATCATATTCAATCGCACTTTAGCTCACCACAGATACTTCATTAAATACAATTCTACTTAAAGTTCAGGTATGAGGGCTGTTACAGTGTCCTTTCAATTTTGCTGCCGCATCTTCTTCATACTGAAATATTTCAGTTTCCTGCTTTTCTGAAGACACAGGGAATAGTGAGTTGTGTGGTGATGGAGGAACCGCCGAGGATCGGGTCGTGAGACGGTGTCTGAGCGGAGCGAGCGCGCCTGACGTATGGCGGCTCTGCCAGTGACGTCACTGCGGGGGCGTGCCGCCATTGTGGACGCACCTGCCGTCAGCTGGCGCCCGCCGCCATTGTCCCGGCTGTCCTCTATTCTAATTAATACTCCCATCGTCAAAGCCTCACAGCTTGGCTGATACCATCTGTGAGGTACTTACTATAATATTTGAGACATTAGACATGCTACCTGATATTCCACTAATTTACAGGTTGTGAGCTATGCAATTCAGTTTACATAACGTCATGTTTCGTTGCCCCTGTGTTGCTACCGTGATTGTATGCAGACGCAACAATAAACCTATGACAGCCAGCGTTCATAGCACCCTACATGCTAGAAACAGAGGTTTATATTGGAAACTACCTGTTGCCTGGAACCTCTCTCGTAAACAGTTTATGTAACATTTAACACGTGGCCAAAATTAAAGATGTGACTTAATTCTTTATTTACGTTTGATTCTTGCCAGGTGAAGCCCGGGATGCGGACGCCTGCAGGGTCCCAGGGACCATTTTCAACCGACTTACCCTGAGGGGACTAGGAAACATACCAGCATTTGCCAGGAGTGATTTCGGAAGACCATGGAAAATCTAAATCAAGATGGGTGAAAGGGATTTTAACCCACGTCCTCCAAAAAGTAGAGCGGAGCAATGCCGCTCATCCCTCCTAGGTGAAGCCAGGGAGGCAGGCTGCTGCAGGGTCTCGACCTACCTGGCCTAATATAAAGGGATAGGGAAGGAGAGCGGCCATGGCCTTTGAAAGGAACTGTCTCGGCATTTGGCTGGGGGGACTACGAAAAACTGCAGTCAGGATGGCCGTACAGGGATTTGAACACACATCCTCCCGAATGCCAGGCAAGAGGGCGATTATAACTCTCCGCCTGAATCGCTGAGCTACATTTTTTTTTTTTTTTTGGACGTGATTTGGTGTAGTTTTATTGGAACCCTTTTCAGAGAAAAGGAAGGGGACTCGGATGAGGAAAGGGATGTAGTTCTGCCATGGCGATTTAAAGGAACCTTCCCGGCACTCTCATGGAGTGATTTCGTGAAACGATGTAAAACCGAAATCAGGATGGTATATTACGTGGTCAGATCTCACTTTGAAGATCATAGATCCTCACCCATACCCAAAATAAACGAATCACAGGACATGATTGTTCTTACCGGTTTGCGGACACAATTGTTGGAGAGGTCAAATCTCTCAAAAAAGATTAACCCCTCCCCCACCCCACCCCCCAAAACAACCCGCAGGTAAAGCTTGAGAGGAGGGCTGGTGGAGGGTCCCTTGGGCAATTTTCAGACTGCTTAACCTAAAGGGGTGGAAGGGGGATGGAATTCGGCCGTGGCCTTATGGGGAACCATCCCGGCGTTGTTTGGAATGACTGAGGAAAACCACGGAAAACTCAATTTAGGATGGACGGACGGAACTTAAGCCCCGTCCTCCCGAATTGTTAAATTGGAGGGAAAATGTGCCCCACTCTTAACTCAGTCATTGGAATGAATATTACTGTGCCACATATACAATGAAATTACCGTAAACGAGTGCTAGAAGAAAGTAAATCCAACTAGTAGCCGTTGCCTGAATCGCTTTCAACAATAAAGGGGTGCTGATTTGTTTCTCACATTTTCAACTTCACATCAAAATAAAAAGAATCAACTGTTTTACCAGTAGGACGAAGGGCTGTACATTTTTCAAAATTCCATAAAAATCCAACCAGTGTTTTTTGCGTGATTCACGTTCATCCGAATATGCAGACAGACAGGAATTAAGAAATTGCCTTCCTAGCAGCTACTTACTTTTGACTAGGGTACCTCCAGCTCTCTGAAAATTTTACGTTATCCATGTATTATATATTACAGAAATATAATATATATTACAGAAAGTTGAAGAAAGTTACGTAAAACACCAACACAAAGAGCAAAATGTCGATAAGAACGTACACAGAATCCAAATGACAAGTTCGAAATTCCACTATCGCGAAAAAACAAAATTTAATCTTTTGAATTTTTGTAACTGAAATTTTTTACCGTAAGAAACTTTGAACAGAAACGAAAATACTTGAATAATATTTGTGTGATTGTATGATGTACGAGGTCCGTACCAAAAGTGCCGTTCTTCCCATCGTATTTCCCCGCTGATGTTACTCTGCGTAATCGAGCTGGTGGCATCATTCGAAGTAGTCCCCATTTGATTGAAGAATACGCTCCCAACGGCCTTTCCACTATCAACAGATGTGCGGCCATCTTTGAACCGCTTATACCATTCTTTTATTTGTGATTTACTCGTACACTTGTCCCTAAATGTCATCTTCATCATTTATATGGTTTCCACACAACTCTTTTCGGGTTTAATACAAAATTTAATGCAAATTCGTTGCTCCGTTCTCGCCCCTTATTTTTTACGATAGCAAAATGTGACGAACGTACAAAACACTTTGTAAACAAAGGCATGCTGCACGTGAACTAAGAGGTCCCGGCAACAACCATGGCATCTAGGGAGTGTTTGAAGTCTTACTGTTGCACTCATACCCGGCATATGGCGCTAAAATTGTCAGGAGCGAAGATATGAAGAAAGGTCGGATACTGTTGGCATAGACCCCCTACCTTTGTTGCGTATCATTCCAGGTTAGGAACAGATTATCATTTCCAGATGCCCCGGCGCACGTTCACGTAGACTGGTAAGATATACCGCAGATTTTAATCTCAGTGTTAAGCTTTCAAACTTCGGAAACCCCATCAAAATGTCTACAATAGTTTTTGCGTGTTCCCACAACAAACACGCCCAATAATACGGTCTGCTACGGCTCTATGTACGACAAGATCTCCCATTGGTGGAAAGTTTCCCACTTGTTGCGATGTTGAACAGAGCGAGTATTGCTGTGTATTAAGGAACCTGCAGACCCATGTTACGAGCGAAGCCCCGGCAGTGCGGCTGATTGGTCGGCGGAGGCGGAATGACGGAAGTGGCGGATCGCAAGTGGTAAAAAGGGCTTCACAGGATCAGGTGTCCTCCCCACGTACCCAGGCTACACGCCGCACTTGAAAAGACACAAGTGTAGGCAACTGCATGGAGAATACGCATTAACGCTTCAAAAGGAAAGGACACCTGGCCAACCAAGAAAAGAATGCCACCACGTCCCAGACTGGAACGCTTCAAGGAGAAGATCCCTTAGGTGAGGACAGCCAGGTACCTAGGCGTCACCCTAGACACTAAGCTGACCTGGAAGGCCCATGTTGCAGAGGGTGCAACGTGGGCGAATTATACCAAGTGCTCAATACCAGACCAGTACCCTCAGCACAAGAACTAGCATCCAGTCGTACAAGCCAATAGTTAGACCGTTGATTGAATGCACTTCCCCAGTATGAGCATACGCATTCGTATCTCACCTGGACACTCTGCAAAGACTACAAATAAGGGCGCTAAAAAGGGCTCTCGACCAACCCATGATGTTCCCAACAGCTTAACTCTTGCTGACATCCAAATGCTTAATGAGAGACACCGCAAGCTGGAAACCGCGTTTTATAACAAGGCACAAACAAGTATTAACTCAACACACTTGCCCAATATGAACTAAATCAAAAACCACACAGAAGACCGCTTAATAGATATAATGCAATAAGATAGAAAAGAAGCATAAAAAAGTAACATAAAAATCGATGACAAATGTCAGACAGAAATGAACCTAAAAAAATGGCAGAAAAAAGAGAATGACACCTAAACTACTATACGTGGAAATGAAGGAAATGCCAACCAAGCTAAAACTTCAATAAAGAACTCTGCTGCTCATGGGTTGAAGAAGAAAGATGGCTCCACGGTGAGGCATCAACGTCCAGCAAATTGCACTTGTTATAGCCTTCTTCTTCAGAACAGAAGGCTAAGCTATATCGCCAAGCTGCGCATCATTATTGATATCAAATCTGCTGGAGACTACTGCAGATAACAGTCTGTAGCAGATTCGGTAGACGACCCCTGAAGAAGACCTACGACTTGGTCGAAACGTTGGGAAGAAGAAGAAGGAGGAGTATTTCAACGCAGCCTTAATCCTGTAAGAAATTTATAATAATATGACGGCTGCGAAAACAACATAATCTTTTATAGGTAACTAGCTGACCCGGCAATGCTTCACTATTGCTGGACTTGAGTAGGCACATAGATTAAATGAAAAAATATTTACATATAAATTTTAAACTGCTGTTTCATTCATTTTCAGTTGGAAAGGGTGAGAGGGGATGCGCTTTGGAAAACATATGCAGGCAGTATTTTTCTGTTTGTTTTAAAGTATAAGTGTGCAAATTCCCATTGAAATCTGATGAAATATGTGGTTTGCCTAAATTATGGGGTAAAAACGTAATGGGGTTGCAAAGGGGATGAATATTCGGAAACCATACGTAGGCAGTATTTTTCTGTTTGTTTTAAAGTATATGTGTATAAATTCTTATCTAAATCGGATAAAAAATGTGGTTTGCCTAAATTATGGGGTAAAAACGTAATGGGGTTGGAAATGGGGAGAGGGGATGAATATTCGGAAACCATACGTAGGCAGTATTTTTCTGTTTGTTTTAAAGTATAAGTGTACAGATTCTTATCTAAATCGGATAAAAAATGTGGTTTGCCTAATGGCCTGGACCTGAATAAAAATTCCCAATTCCACTATATATTCGCGGTGGAAATTACTTATACATGTTTTACTTTCTCCTATTGAATGTTATTATGGTTGAAATACGGCCTCGGCCAGAAGAAACGTCACCAAAAGTACATGGAGTAATAGACTACCTATAACTGATTTTTAACATGCTAAAACTCGAAAACAAATCTAGATATCAAAAATTATATTATTTATTTTCGATTTGTCTCGTCGAGTTACATTATGGGGAAGAGGGGTGGGATTTTAAATATTTGTTTTTTGACAGGAACCATTTTCGACATCCCCTCGACAATTCACCATAGCTTCGCCTTTTGGAGCTAGCTGAAAGAAGAAACATCCAAGTGCTAGGTCCAAAATCACCGACAAATATCCCCCACAATAGATGACAGCAACCAGATGTCCTAGATGTTGCCGTCGTGAAGAACATCAAGCGTGAAATTAAACTCAAAACCATCAACGACCTTTCATCTGATCACCAACGGTTTGCCTAAATTATGGGGTAAAAACGTAATGAGGTTGGAAATGGGGAGAGGGGATGAATATTCGGAAACCATACGTAGGCAGTATTTTTCTGTTTGTTTTAAAGTATAAGTGTACAAATTCTTATCTAAATCGGATAAAAAATGTGGTTTACCTAAATTATGGGGTAAAAACGTAATGGGGTGGAAAGGGGGAGAGGGGATGAATATTCGGAAACCATATGAAGGCAGTATTTTTCTGTTTGTTTTAAAGTATAAGTGTACAAATTCCTATCTAAATCGGATAAAAAATGTGGTATTGCCTAAATTATGGGGTAAAAACGAAATGGGGTTGGAAAGGGGGAGAGGGGATGAATATTCGGAAACCATACGTAGGCAGTATTTTTCTGTTTGTTTTAAAGTATAAGTGTACAAATTCTTATCTAAATCGGATAAAAAATGTAGTTTTGCCTAAATTATGGGGTGTTATGGGGAATAGGGGGTGACTTTTTGGAAATTTTTTTTCACAGGAACCTTCGCAGACGCACACTCGAAAACTCTCCAAAGTTTCATTGCAATCTGATAAATGGTATAGGAATGCATAGAAGACGAACAAACCCACAAACAAACATTCATTTTTATATATAAGATTACTAAACAGTTTACCAAAAAACACTAAAACAGTTAAAAATAAAAGTAAGAAAGGGCACAAGTAGGTGGCTGGTGAAATGCGTGGAAAGAATTTAAAGTAAGAAAAAATCATGAAATGGAATACTGGGGGAAGTAGCCACCACGGCGTGTCCTCCATCGTTAATGAATTAAAATTAATTATATCAATTTTCGGCAATCTGGTAGAACGTGAATAAGGCAATCGCTCTAAATTTTGGCAAAATACATGGTATCTTCTGCGAAACCAGCCAACTTTCGTGACTGCTGCTTTTTGGCAGCTTTCCGCAGTTATCTTGATGGATGGATGTATTTTGAATGGTACTCAGCTTTAGGGTAATTACTGTTCCTTACACCAACAGAGTAATACGAAAACACATCTGCACATATCGCTGCACAATTTACAAACGTATGGCAAAACTTAATATATTCTCCTGTTATTAGATTATCGCCAATGACACTGGAAGTCCACATAATATTAAACGGGAAAGAAAACAATTAACAATAACATATTACTGAGAGTTATTAATTGAAAACAGGGAAAGGGTGAATATTTTATTTTTTATTTATTTTTTTTAAAATAAGAAAGAAAGAGAGAGAGAGAGAGGATAGATCATTGCCACGTTTAAACATAAATATGCGTCTTAAAATGATCAAGCGAAATGGAGTATTCAACTGTATCATGCATAGCATAAGAAGAAATCGTCTCAGTATACAAAAATTAAATTTTCGTAAGATAATTGTGAAATGTCAATGAATCGTGCAGGAAACAGCAATACATATTTGTGGAATAATGACAGTATACGTGTACTACATACAGTCGAACAACATACAACTAAAAATCCAGTTTTTCTCTCTTTTTATACAGTTACTAACTTCTAAGCCAGTCAAAAATGACGTGATGAACGCAGTACTTTGGCAATTAATTTCTTAGTAGTAGCTTAGCTAAATACAATTAAATAATGCTCATAAACTTATGATTTAATGTTTCTTAGTTTACGGTAACAACGATATCACTGGACAGAGATTGTAAAAAAACATCTACATTCTACCAATATGAATAAATAAAAAGCAACTAATAATAAATATGTCTATTTGACGAAATACACACTTTCCCTACAGTATTCTGCCAATTCACTCCTTCGTATTTGCTAAACACTGGGTAGTATTGTTATTAAATACAGCCATATCCTCCCTTTTGTAACAACATTTCGGGCCGTTGTTAGTCCGGCAGCAGAGGTGAACGATATGGCAGCGTGGCAAACATTAGTACTGATAAAACTTTAAAATACTTGTTCATAAAACACAAATTTCATAACGTTTTTATATACAAACAGATCTATATCGAAATTCCTTGATATCATTAGTTACCAAAAATAGGGCTGTCGGTTTATGAAGCAAAGAATTTGTTTATGGCGAAGCAATATAAGAACAAGTGTCTCAGAGAGAAGACCCGAGGATTGCCTGCAGAAACAGAGCCGACGGCAGCCGTACAAAGTCTGCCGCCGATAACGATTTGCCGCCGCAAGACTCTTCTGCTGCAGGGGCTTCAGGAGGCGCTTAAATGCCCGCACGCACCTCACAACTCAGCCGCAATGCACTGTCGCTGGCTCTACAATCCACAGCATCTATATCGTGAACAGGTGGTTTTCTTCCATCATCACTCGTGAATGTTGAGCTAGTCTTAAGGTTTTACTTCATAAACCCATCTTACAACATATACACCACATTGAAGCAACGGTCTGCTGATCGTTTTGTAATCGTTCGTTCGATATATTCTTTTATACAATTTTTTACCAATACTAATAAAAGGCACTTCCAGAAAGAAATAATCGAAATAGGCCACGGAGATGCTGGAAGATTGATTTTCCATTGACTGTAGTTTGTTTAGTAAACGGGGTGGCAGAGTTTTGTTATATTTAAGTAACAATCCTTTGTCGCTGGCCAACGCAGCTGTGCGGCAGCGATTGTTGATTGGGCACCTGCACTGTAGCAGGACGCAGGGTGGTGTGTGTGTTGCTCCGCTTGGAGAAGGTTGTATACCGCGGGATCATGCTCTCCGTACACTAGCTAAAATAGCATGTGAAATGTACTTGAAAATTGTTTTATTATAACACAAATATTTTGAAAGTTGTTTCAAGGAACGAAATCGATTTCGGTAGTATTTCGACCAGAACAGTGAATTTTTCATTTCTAGATGTTTTAAGAATACCTATCAATTTGCTTGGAGGTTATATGACAGAAAGTCGTAATTAAAACTATTCGATTTAATGGCTTGCATGTGTTGAGAGAGTAGAATTGGGCCGTTCTCGTCTGAATAACACGCTGTCATCCACTAACGGAGTGGTTAATACGCAACTGGCTGACCATTTCCAGAATAATTGGCAGCACACATTTGGCGGCCAATGGCAGGGTAACTCGCAATCCATCTGTTATGATGGACACTTCACGTAATACTCTGATATACCTGTATGGCAATAAAGTTACACACGAACCTCACAACTTACATCAGCTTCACTCTCTGTGTCCACTAAACCATTCTACGCTGTTCACTTTATCTAGTTCCTCGCCATCGTCTCTGTAATGTTCGGCCAACACTCTCGCCGACTCAGTGTTACCAACACCATACTCCACCACAACATAACAAACAAAAAACTTTAAAAGAGGTCAAAGTAATCGCGTTACGTCACCATAGGAGAGAAATGTAGAAAACTAGATTACTAGATTGCTATTAGGCCGGACGGCGAAGAAACATCGGAAATTGGGACCAATCGATACGAGTCAGTTTGTCATACTGCTGGATGTCGCTTCCTTACGCATTGTCCTCCCCACAGTCGTCGGTGGCTTCGGTTCGTGACGTCAGCTGGCCGAACCTAATACTGCGCCTCAGGATCGATATTCCCAATTAGCATAAGTGGTTTGATTGGTTATAGCCTCTAATTGAATCACAACTGATATGTAGGAACGATTAATTCCAGTGATAATCCCCCTCTTACGTACCGAAGGGAGCCAGCCATCTGCCACCTGCTTAATTCGCGCACTGTAATAAACGGCTGTTACGAACTCGTAGCTGTTATTGGTTCCAGCTGTTAATCGAGTGCTAACACTATATGTGCCATATTACTGCGGCACAAGAAAATTTGGCGATTATACATTGTTATGAATTTTGGATCCGTGCTTTCAAATTCTTCTTAGCTTCCTCTGAGCAAGCTGCAAGCTGGTTAGCAACAGCTTTTCTCTTCTTTCCTTTAAGATCATTACACCAATCGCAATTCGTGCTTGTCATTATTTTATTAATATGCACCAACCGTATCCTTTCTCTGTGATACTTTTCTTCTATTTTCCCTTAACGCAGTCTTTTTGCTAAGCCATCATACCAAACGCTCTGGCCTTGCTTTTGGGAAGACGCAGGTTCGAATCCCACTCGAGTCATTGAGACTTCGTTTTTACAAGGTTTCCCTACATTACTCCAGGATTCCTCCAAAAGGCAATGCAATTCCTTCCCGTTCCTTGGCTCCCGCCCTTTCGCTCCTCTAATAACCTCGACGTCGACGAGGCGTGAACTCATAAACATAAGCCGGAGTATGTGTAGCTGGCCTCTGTGTTGTCTTTCATTGCTTTAGGAAGCTTTTCGGATCTCCTAATGTACTCTTTATATATATATAAGAAAATAAATCGCATATTTTTAATTCTGACTGATTTTCAGCATTCTTGTATATCACCAGACTTGAAAAGCTACGAAACCGAATCTTAAGAATTCACACTAATCAGAGTGATGTCAGTTTGAATCTTGGTCCAGGCGGCATAGACACTGATAAATTAGGAACTACTCTCATCCGCATGGACCAGTGTTTTTAGTAACATTATTTTAAATTAAACTGATATTACTCATGTCCTTCGCTGTATTTCAATTTTATCAAAACTTTCGCTAACATTACAGCTCGAAAATTAAAGCTTTTGTCATATGCATCTACGAGCAAAGAATTTAATGGAAACATCTACATCAAACGAATATACATATATATATAAATCATCTAAGGAATAATATGTAAATTTAAAAGCTAAATTACATTCTCTTTCACTATTTTTGCAAGTAATTTCTTCACGGACACTTAGCTAAATAGGACTGTTTATTAAATAACGCGCATAACCACGAACTGGTAGTGACATCTCTGGTCGTTGTAGCCCAGCACCGTAGACCTGCAGCGTGACGTCAGCGTTACGGTAACGATGACACAATAATTACACAGTGAGCTTATCCTTTAATAGTCAAGAACACTGCTTCAGAGTCAGATAAATTTAGGTTTTTTTAAAGCGGGTTGTAAGTTTACCGATATTGGACACAGTATCGCTGGCATATCCCGGTTACTCCTGGAGGAAGTCGTGGTGATGAGCGGCCCTCGCCCGTTGCTAGGCGACGGCGCTCTGATTTGTCCGTAATTCGCAGCGCCGCTAACGAACCGGGTCAGAGAGTGTCCTCACCTCGGCCGTAACAACGCTTTGTGCCGCTATTAATAAACACCTGCACGTGTCGCCATCATCAAAGTTACTTCTTCAGGATTTTGTTTCGTAACCTTTGAGGCACCGAAATTATAGCTACACGGGGAATAGTGGTACTTTAGGAGTTATATCGCGTACACACGTTTTCCAGACGCGTTTATGTCGTCGTTTACGGAGAAACATCTAATCTACACTACTGTTTGTAAAAATTGCAGCACCAAGAAATAATATATGGTATATTGGTCATCCTTCCGCAGTTGCTTGTTACACAATTGTAAATGAAAACACCGTTTATTAGCAACTGGTTTTATTGATATAGGCTCAGACGCGTTTCGCCCTTGTGGAATGGGGCATCGTCAGTGAGACTGCCTCAACCATAAGTCTCACTGACGATGCCCCATTCCACAAGGGCGAAACGCGTCTGAGCCTATATCAATAAAACCAGTTGCTAATAGACGGTGTTTTCATTTACAATTGTGGCCAAGAAGTAATGGTCTGAACCATTCCAGGGGGATTCTACGTTGTCCGAGCCACTGAAATTTGATGAATTTTATGGTTGATTCTTATATGTCTTCACGAGACAAATCGAAAGTAAAGAATAAAAATTTTTGATACCTCGCTTCGTTCTCGAGATGTTGTGTCTAAAAATTGAGGCGGTTAGGTTGAAATTCGGCCTGGACCAGATGAAAAATTTCGCCAACGCCATATTTAGTGTTGAATTCTTTTGCAACTCGACGATACAAATCGAAAGTAGAGAATACCATATTTTGATTCCTCTCTTAGTTCTCGAGATGTTGTATCTCAAAATTGAGGTGGTTGAGCTGACATGCTTCCTGGACCAGAAAAAAATTCGCCGAAGTCACTAGGAATTACATGGTGAATATACATAGTATTTATTTTGTTCTCGGCCTAGCTGTGGTGGTCAGGTTGAAATATGACCTGAACAAGAAGAAAAACGTCACCAAAACCACAAGGAACTATACCAACAACTGATTTTTAAGAATCGATGTCTCGTGAACTCAGCGAGATAAAAAAAAAAAATCTTTTATTTCGATTTGTTTCGTCAAGTTATATAAGAATAACCCAATAAATTAAAGTGGCTCGGATACCATAGTATTGCCCATTCCAGAATCGGATGATGTGTAGAACGGTGGAACCGTAATAAGTACTTAAGATTGCAGAGAAATGGCGTACAGGTAGACCTAGCAGCGCCCTCTTTTGTGTGACCGGACAGCTGAGTATTACGCCACTCTCAGTTGGTGGAAAGAGCACTCGAACGAAGTGGATTCGTGCAAATAATGCCGATATGCATCATTAAAAAGGGTGTGAGACAAGGTAGTAGTCTATTGCCGTTGCTTTGTATGTAGAGGAAGCAATAAAGAAAGTATATATATATATATATATATATATATATATATATATATATATATATATATCCATGTGACATAAGTGTTCAGGGAGAAAAAAATCAGTGTGCTACGATTTGCTGATGACATTGTCTTGTTAGTAGAAAGAGCTGAACAAAATACTGAAGGAAGATTTTGGACTGAATATAAATCAAAGCAAGACAAAAGTGATGAAATGTAGCAGAAAAAATACCAATACTAGTGAAATAAATATAAAAATAGGATCGGATGCAATAGGAGAGGTAAGTGAATTCTGTTACTTGGGAAGCAAAATTACAAACGATGGCCGAAGCAGGAATGATGTTAAAAGCAGATTAGCACTAGCAAAAAGAGCCTTCATGAAAAATAGAAATCTTTTAATTTCAAATATTGATTTAGGAATTAGAAAAAAACTTTTTAAAACTCTATGTGTGGGCACAGCACTTTATGGTAGCGAGACATGGACATTGGGAATACCTAAAAGAAAGAAAATTGAAGCATTTGAAATGTGATGCTACAGAAGAATGGTGAAAATTACGTGGACAGACAAAACAAGAAATGAACGAATTTTGGAAATGATGGGTGAGGAATGAGGTTTGTGGAAGAAGCTTACAGAAAGAAGAGACAGGCTGGTAGGTCATATTTTGAGACATACTGGATTGGTTAATTTGTTAGTGGAGGGAACAGTCGAAGGTAAGAACTGTAGATGAAGATAGAGATTAAAATATATGAAACAGATAATTGTGGACGTGGGTTGTAAGGGGTATGTAGAGATGAAGAGGAGATAGAAAGGGATGGAGCAAACCAGACTGACGACAGCAAAAAAAGCTTCGTTGACGTCAACGCTGCTACGACAGTGATGTTTGTATGGAACCGGTCGATAGGATACTATAGTACAAAGTGACGAGGGGGTATTGGACCACTCTATGTGACCACAATGTGGGATGACCGACAGAACAGCTTCGTCCATAATGCTGGCTCGGTGTATTAACTTTTGTACCATTCAGTTTGCCGATTCATATTTAAGATAAACTAACAATTCAGTATTAACAAACGACCGACTTTAGTCATTGTGTCACCACCGAGCGTGGTGGGTGATCGGTAACGCTGACTTCGAATTCAGGAGGACGCTTGTTTGAATCTTCATCAGGCCATCCTGATTTAGGTTTTCCATGCTTTCCCCAAATCACTTCGGGCAAAAGCTGGGATGGTTTTTTCGAAAGGCCATAGCCGAATTCCTTCCCGTCCCTTGCCCCCAGTCCTTGTCCGCCTCTAGTGACCTCCACGTCGACGGGCGTAAAGCCAGAAACAAAAAGATATCATTGTGTCATAGCGTATCCTTGTCCCTATCGCCGACGTCACGCACCCAGCCTTAGTTGCTGGATTCACAACGGCCAGAGCTGTTGCTGCAATAGAGGTTATGAACGTTGTTTTATCGGTAGGCTATTGATTCTATTCAGTTAAGCTGCTGAGAAAAATTGGACGTATAAACACTGAAAGAAAAAATAGATATCTGGTTTTTAATCAAATATTAATTGTTAGTTGCTTTTTGTTAATTTATATTCGCTCGATGTAGGTGTTTTGGTTGTATTCTCTGATGACTGTTGTGGTCAGCTAAGAATTGTGGGATCAGGTTCATGTCGTGATGTCGTGATGTAGTGAATGTATCAATATGACCACGATGGAAGCTTTTATTTAAAAGTAGAAACATTAGAATTCGTTGTTACATCAGAGGAAAATATATACTACAGTTTTTTTAAAAAATAATAATAATTAAAGTTGCTTTCTTAACCGCCATGTTATTTAAATCGTTTTAATCAGCGTAGTTGCACTTTCATCACGATCTATGCAGCCTAGACCACAGTTAAAACTTATATTACACGGCATTACACTTTTTTAAAAAAAATTCTATGCTTTCGCTGACTCATGTTACTGACCTCACTATTTCATTTTGTGGATGGCTGAAATTAAACCTGAATGAGGATAACAACTGAAAGTTTTTGATGCAGCGTATGGCACTAGGCGCTGCATTAAGTATAATTTAATAATTCTATTTAGTTTGACTACTACAAAGAAATGAACTGTCAGATCCCTCCGTTGAATCCGTCTTTTTCGACGGGTTTTGCGGCTGATACTTTCACAGTTACTAAACATTTCGCATTAGTTTCTATTCTCACAATTATTATTAAAATATCTTTGCTAATATGTGTCTGTGTCAAAACGTTGTAAACTCTCGCAACAATCTTCTTGCTGTCTACGATTCTCTTATTCTGTCCCTACTCCGCCAAAGATCGTGTGCATCAATCCCTCGAGGATATTACTACTTAATTTAATGGCAATGCAGCACACACTCCGGTGGTAATTTTCCTAAACACCCATCTTGCCCCTTTCCTACACCCATCTAAATTTGACATCTACAACTTTAAATTCTCTCAACGTTTTTGGTATCATTTCACTTGGTAACTTATTCCAATCACCGACACTCTTACCTAAAAAAGAGAATCTTCCCACACCCTTGTGCCTGAAATCTTTTCCCTTCCATGCACTAGTTTTCATACCTACACCAATATCTTTCCATGCCTCATCGCCAGTATACGCCTTGTACACTCCAATGATCCTCTTCACCCTCCACCTGTCTTGCAATGAATCCCATTCCAGCTCTTTTATCATATCAGTTACTGATTACATTCTAAGATACTTTCCAGAAAAAATCTAGCAGCCCTTTTTGGACCCTCTCCAACTCCTGTATTTGATACGCAAAATTTGGGTCCCATACTACACTACCATATTCGAGCAATGGTCTGACAAAAGTTTTGTAACCTAATTCCTTTACTTTTCTCGTACATCCCTCATCACTCTCTCCAGCAAGTGCAGAATTTTGAAACGTTTTTCTACCACCTGTCTAATGTGTCCTGCCCGGTTAACCTTGTTATTAAATGTAATGCCAAAATATTTACATTTCAAGTCTTCAGCAAGCAATTCTTTACCCACCATCTAATCATAATCAGCCTTTTGTTTTTATTTGTGCATCTAATAAGCTGACTTAGCATTGATCTTCATCCCGTGTACCTCGAAGATATTAGTATTTGTCTCACTCTGCAATGACTAGTACTATCGATTGTATGTCAGGTATCGATCAAGGTGGTTCTCATCTGTCGACTCAGGACTGTTCACTTTGATTGCAGCAGCATCCGAGTTGAGAGTACGCGCACTAACGTGGGATTTTCTTCGGGAATAATTAGGGCGATGCGTTATTTGCTGTCTAGTAGGGTGCTAACATTGATTATGCCCTATGGTGTATAGTCTTCCAAGTACTTTGAATTACAAAGCGCCACTGTATACAATTGTCCTGCCTTTCCAGGATATTACGATTACATCCCGGTTCATAGTGACCTTTAAGCTGCTAGTGTACAAAGAAGTATTTACGTTGAGTAGTGATGCAGGTTACGTATTCGCGTGATAGCACATAGGGATATTTAGTTGGGTATATAAACATGGAAATAAAATAAGTGTCAAAAGTGTCTGCTTATCAGGTACGCAGATTAAACACTTAAGGCGGTTTATTATTGTATGGTGGGGATAGAATTGCTTTTTCAAGACTCGAAGTGTAAATATCTTGACATTTGATAGTAAATTCAGGCAGGTGGTAGTAAAAGGTTCCTAAATATTTCATTTATTGGAGATGGTAATGAGGGAAAGTACTAGTGGAAAGATGGAATTACGTTTACTTCAGTTTTGTTAGGTCAATGCTTCAATATTATGATGTAGTAAGAAATCCTCATTTTGGGAATCAGATGTAGTACTTTCACATCGCGCAAAGGAATGCAGATAGATTTGTCTATGGAAATTAAAGCAAAACACATCAATAACTGGTGATAAAGGAGCTTGACTGATTGTCATTGGAAGACAGAAAAGAGTGCTGGGAATGTATAAAGCGTACATTGGGCTATTTTGTAGAATAATTTCTATTTAGTTTAGTGTATCCGCGTTGTTACTCGATAAGATTGACGATCATCGATGTTATCATCTTTACGGGAGTATGTAGAAAATCTTTTCCTTTCTAATGCATCTCCTCAGCTAATATCATGAAGGTGATCTCTACCAGGACCTGAACTATTTCATTTCTGGCTACAGATGAGGTTAACCTTGATCCTACTTCCTACACCAATTTTACTATTTCCAGTGCTTTTCCCGCGATTCGTTTGGCCTTGTTTACGTTACACGTTTTTTCCGGCCGCCACTGAGAATGACTGAAAGAAGGTGCAAGGGAGAACGTGAAATCCAGTGCCAGCAGACACCTTAGACGTTGCAAAGTTTGACGCCTCAATCAGACATATGAATCACTATCAATACCATCGTTCGATATGAACTGCAACTCCACATCTCCTACCCTACCCTACCTGCAGGATTCGAATCAGATAGCCTCGCTTCAGACGACGAACACTATCACAGTCCCACAACCAACTCCATATATTGATAGTCAATTCCGTTCAACATTCATTGTATAATTGATTTTTTAGCTAACTTTAGAGTGTAAACGCTCAGGCGTCGCATTCGGGAGGACGTGGATTCACATCGCCGTCCAGATTTGGGTTTTCCATGTTGTTCCCAAATAACTTCAGGGAATGCCGGGACGGTTCCTTTAAAAGTGTCATGGTCGAATTCCTTCCCGTTCCTTGCATCCAATCCTTTCCCGCCTCTAATGAACTCAACGCCAACGTAGTGTAAAGCCATAGCACAAAAAAACGAAGAACTTTTGTAGAGTTATTTTAATAAAGTTTAGGGCATCTACGTTACTACACAACTGGACTGATGATTCTCGATGTCGCTGGATGTTTGGTAAAAGTCTTTTCCCTTCTAATGCAGTTCGTCCCTGTCATCAGGATGGTCCGTACTTGGACACGCACTGTGCCGTTTCTGACCCACCGGCAGTCGCGCAGACTGCAGACGAGGTCGATCCCCACTTCTGACACCAGTTTTGCCGCCCTCCTCGCAGCGCGCGGGATTCGTTGCGCCTGGTTTACGTTTTCCTCTTCCCGGCCGGCTTTACGACGGGCGAGGCCTTTTGTTACGATGGCATGTTAACTGAGTGCCGACACTGGCCTTAGCTCTCCCCGGCGGAGTTACAGTTGTTAGCCAGCCGACGTATGGCCCTCGATCGCCCGGGGAATTTAGCGGCGCGCATTTGGCCACACTGCAAGGAGATACGGTCGCCAGACCCCGCGCAGAAATACTGCCTCCTGGTTCCTTGCTATACGCGATGTGTTTTGAAAGGATTTACAGTAATATATCAGATAATCAGTATACTAAACTCACAAGCAGCGGTTTAAATGAGTATTGTTATTTTGCAATCAAGCGTAGTGTAACGAATAAGTCACATGAAGTTTTTGTTACCTTAACTACATTAAAAAGAAATTAGTCAAAAATGACCAAAAATAATAATTTTTATTGTTCTTCAGAAGTTCTAAAGAACATATAACTTCAAAAATTAATAACGATTGATTATTTTAGTTATTTTGTACTATAACCGTCAACATAAATAACAATTTAATGACATACTTACTGATTTATTGCGTGATCTTAAAAAAATTTTGGAGGAAGGTTATTTTTTGCGACTTTTCTAGTAACTGCTGCAAAGAATATATCATTAAAAACCAATAACTACTTTTCAGATATAAACGAAATTCATACATTTCTGTATGGCAGGTTTGCAAAGGTAAGACACATTAAATCATTACTAAGAGTGTAATAAATTACGTAAAGTTAAACAGCTAGCCTTCATTCTCATACAGAGCGTGGTGGATGAACGGTTAACACTCTAGCCTCGCATTCGGGAGGACGCGGGTTCAAATCCCCGTTCGGACATCCAGATTTGGGTTTTCCATGGTTTCCCCAAATCACACCAGGCGAATGCCGGGATGCTTCCTTCAAAAAGGCTATGGCCGAATTCCTTCCCGTTCCTTGACCCCAGTCCCATCCCGCCTTTAATGACCATAGCCGTCAACAAGACGTAAAGCAATAAAAAAAACCATTCTCATCTTTCTTCAATAGCACCACCTACAGAGAAAAATATTATAGCGAAAACATAAGAAGATGGCCGAGTATCTTAATACTTAAAATGTATATTTAAACGAAATGCATACCGTTCTGTATGGTTGGCTTGGAATTTTAATTCAAAGGTAAAACATGTTATACCATTACACAGCTTGTTATAGCACCAACAGCTATGGACAGGGAGTGAAAACATCTTCCGCCATCATTAACCATTCGAAGCGTATCTCTCGGTAGACATCATTACCAAACTGGCGTTTCATTATTACTGATAGTAACAAGGAACAAAATTTTGTTCGAATCTCGATTATTCTAGGTAAAGGAGTGCAGCGGAAAGGAATTTAGAGAACTGTACTCGATAGCGTTTTCTCTCACACAAACAAAATTATTTAACACTTGCCGATGTCGGTATTAGAACAATCCATAAAATTTTAGAAGTGTGTTGTATACACCAGACTATAAAGATTTTTTTGTTCCTTTTTGCATACCTTGTAGTATAAATATGACTGAGTAATATTATTTTTATATTTATGAAAAACACATACTTTAATACTAATAGGAAACGACATTGAAGATTGAGTGTTTTATAGCTTTAGGTTTTTCCGAAGTGATACCTGGGTGAAGATCCAATAAGTGTCTCTGGTGTATATTTCTGCTCCGGACAACATACAAAATCTGAACATTTATGGAGTAACATAAAGTTTACATACTAAATTTAATTAATCAGTAAAGCCGAAATAGTATAACTGAGTATATTTTCTAATTGAAACAACTCAACTCATCTATCTGTTCTAGAGAAAAAGTTAGGATCTGGTTCGTAAATTTCTATTTCATCTACGATCTGAGTTTTGGGCTCATAGGTCGTACCTGTTCTGATCTATTTCTTGATTTTTTGGATCTCTTAAATTTAATCTAAACAAAAAAAATGTAGAAAATCTAAAACTGGTAAAAATAAGTCTTTATTGACCAAAAAAAACAGTTTGACCTCTAAACAAAAAATCCATTGCATAGTCTAAAAGTGGAAAATTGCAACTTTAGGGCCAAAAACGAGTTTTTAAGGCCACAAATCAAAACCGCGTAACATTGTTGGACCTATTAAAGACTATGTAAACCAAAAATGTATGAAAAAAACGAGTTTTTATGGTCAAAGTTCATTATCATCTGACCTAATCTGGGTTAAATAAAAACTTCTATCTTATTTGACTCTCTGTAAAATTAGAATAATTTCTGTTAAATTTGAAGGATATTGGTAACATAAAAGGAGACGAGTTTTCTATGTAGTACGTAGAGAGGGATTTTATTAAGAAATTTTGTAATTTGTATGCTAGGAATGTGGAGTGTCACGAAACTCTGTAAACATGTGGAACATTTCCGTCGAAACGCTCCAGCAGAAATTTGCCAAAGTGCTCCACTATTAAGCGACACGAGTTTTATGAGATTAGCGAACCACTCGCCTCTAATCTCTTTTTTTATTATTATAATCAGCGCCGACGCGCACTGTCTGATTGAACTGAAATAACATTGCGCCGCCATGTTTTTAATTCCAGCGTTTGTCACATTACTGTCAGTCGGCTAATTAAGAGCTTTCAATTATTAAATCGGCGCGTCGCGACCAGCCAAAACGGTTTATTTTAGTGAATTGTCCAATTAGTGCGTATGTCGAGCGCAATTATTTCTGTGTACGTTTCCGCAACTTACTTCCGTGTTGGGGCGACCAGCTCTTAGCGTCTGCCAAACGGAAATGATCGCTCACATGGTCTGCGAAACAACCACTCACACCGTTTCCGTTCGTACAGTTGTTTTCCAATATCGGAATTTTCTCCTCCATGTCGGTACGCAGTCAACATTACACTGTTACTGTACTTGGAAGCAGATATTTCAGTAGCAAATTTTCCAATTTGATAATTTCAACAGTACCTAAACTGGAAATTGTTGGTTAAATGTAATTAAATATAACTACTCTACCCCCAAGAAAAATACCCAAAACTCGACCTTAGGTTTACGCCAGTCCATACGTTCCCTACCTCTTTCGGTCCACCACCTCCTTTTCGGAAAAAAAAAATTGCTCACTATCCCTCTTTTTAGAGCAAAATATTACTCACCACCCACTTTCCAGAAAAAAAATAACACACTGACTCCTCTTCTTGTAATAAATAGTGTAACCCATAGTATTCCGCCTTTTTTGGCTAGTAACCCACTTTTGAAACAGTAATTCGATGGCGTTACACTGTAAAAGGTCTTTGTCAAAGATCTTTGATAAAAGATATTATATAAAATATTTTACAGTGTAATGGGACATATTTTATAAAATATTTCTTTTGTAAAATATAATTACATTTTGTAAAAGATTTCGAAGTGAACAAAGAAAATGACCCAAGCAATGTTACCGAAGTTTGTTAGGACTGCCAAATCGATGAAAATCTTGATTTCTGAGTACATACAGAAGAAAATGTTGTACAATCACAAATATATAGACTGCAAGAATATTAATGGAAAGGCTGAATATTACTAAAAGATTTTGAAGTTAATGAGTTCTATTAAAGATGGCTGTAATATTGATAAAGTGAAAAAGAAAATTAATGGATTAAGAAGCTAGTACTTGACAGGTTTCTGGAATAACAGCTGGGCAATTTAGGTGTCATACTGCAGAATGATGTAGATCCGCCACTAGCAATTGAGTACAACCCATTGCATATACACCGTAAAAATAGACGCGCAATAGTATATCGTTAAGTTCGGAGGTAATAATTTTGTCAGAACTTAATGAAAATATAGCGGTAAGAATAATTTATTGGAACTAAGCTGCAGCTTCGACGATAATTTTTATAATATGTCACGTCCTCACATTGCAGCTTTTTCACTAAACTTTGATGAATTACTTTCATATCAAGTCATGCAATACACGATCTAACCCAAATACGTTTACTTCTCTTCATTTTGTTCAACAAAACACATATTGTGACAGATGCACGTACTGCGGCTAAACAAGCATACAAGTTTATTTCATTCGTTTCAGATAACTATGATTAAAAATTTGTATGTAGTTAATGGGCCTGATAAAATATCATAAAATATCTTTTATAAAATAAATATGATAAAAAAATTATAAAAGATATTTGACAAATATCTTTTATAGTGTAATACTGGCCTTAGGCCGGTCGTCCACTGGAACCGAATTTCGTCCGAACCGCATTCGTCCGACTGACGTCCGATTTGACGGCCGACCAGTTCGTCCGATTAACCCCGTCCACTGCAGCCGAATAAGTCCGACACACACTGGCGATCCATCACTGCTGCTTCAACAACAAGCGAACGGGGTGTTTTTAGGAAATGTACAGTGACTTACATTTCGTAGAAACAGACTTTACCTTGCTCTCGCGAAATATTACGAGAGTCAGGGCCGTATTTAGGATGTGTAGACTCTTGGGCTGTACCTGTGATGCGCACCCTGCACCGCAAATATTTTCAAATTCTATCTCGCAGTTACTTTCTAACCAAAATTCTAAAATAAACATTTGAAATTTATTATTTAATTGTAGAATATTTTGCTATATCGTATCTGGAAGAATTTAGAATTGTTGAGATAAAATGAAAACTATTGAAAAACATAAATATATTCAATACAAGTTACTAACATCGATCTGAACAATTATAGAAGAGAGAGAAAACGAATTTGAAAGGTGTGTCCATGTTGCCAATTTCACAAAAGTCAATTTTTCAATTAAAAAAAAAAAAAAAAAAAAACAAGGACAAAAAGAAGAATTATAAGAAACGAGCTAATTTTGTTTTTGTGATGCGGGCTCGTAGGCTGTAGCATATATAGACAGACTGCCTAAATGCGGTCCCGACCAGAGTGATATTTCATAATCGTTTGATAATATTCCAGTACGAAATTTAAATAATAGTCCTCACTGTACAAGTGTTTAATAAAACAATTATTATAACTGCGTAGACGCACTTGCAATAATTGTCTTTTCCGTAAATATTTTATTAAAATATTTATAGTGACTGTGTAACACTGCAATCTATGATAGATTTTGAAAAATACAAATCTAAATCAAATAAAAGATTTAAAAAAATGAAGACTTGTTTGCCTTTCGGCCGAATATGTCCGACTGATCCCATTTCAATGGGGTCGGTCCGTCACTCGGCCGCATTCGGCCGTATGCATGGTCGTGTCCAGTGGACGCGTGGCAATGCCTTTACATGTCTCGGGATTAGTCGGTCATATTCGGCCGAACAGTCGATCGGACGAATTCGGTTCCAGTGGACGACCGGCCTTAGGTGAAATGTATAATATCTTATATGTATTAAAACAGGGACGTATTTCTGAAATTATATCGTTAAAATATATAAATACTACTGGTGTATTGCTCACAGTTTGTTTAACAAATACACATAACGAAAACATATAATTGATCTATAGATGGCTGAGATTGGTGTGACGCAGGGCCGCATTTAGGCTCTGTGGGCCCCTAGGCTATATATACATGTGGTGCGGGCCCCCCTGTCGGCAGTGTCCCCTCCAACGGGGGGCTGCATCCGGCTATCGATGCTTAAATTCGAAATTTTGCCCAAAATTTATGGGCAACCTTTTTTTTTTTAGCTCTACAAGGGGTCCCCTCTTTGTGGTGCGGAGCCCCCTTTGTGGTGCGGTCACCCATTTGTGGTGCTTACAGCCTATGCTTAAATGCGGCCATGATGTGACGACACTAATTTTTCGATATTTATTGCTTCATTTGTCATCAGCAATCTTAAATCTCCACGCTCTACTAATTATTAAAAATATGTTTCTCTTCCTCGCTAATAAATTTCTGGCTACATACAGTCATAGGAATATTGAAAACTACTTTGATGCAGCCCTTAATGCCATACATAATACTGAAAACCGGGGGGGGGGGCGACGATTGGTCCTCAATGCCCCCAAAATTCCACGTTGGGAACCAATGGACTAGTCTCACTACAATGAAACCAATTCTGCTACATCGTATTTACATTGTTTCATAGTCCTGCAGGAATCTCAAATGGCTCCCAACCACTTCCCACCCTGCACGGCGGGTGACTGGAAACTCTCTGGCTTCTCATTGGGGTGGACGCAGGTTCGAATCCCCATCTTGCCTACCACATTTCTACTTTCCATAGTTTTTGATATTACTCCAGGCGAATTCCGGAAAGGTTTCCTAAAAAGGCAATGGCTGAATTAGTTATCGTTCGTTGCCCCCAGTTCTCTTCTCTCTCTAATAACGGACGAGGCGAAAAGACACAAAAAGGAAAAAACCAACCACCTCCCCATCGGGTTTTCAGGGGCCAAGGTCATCACCACGTGAGCTAAAATACGAACGTGACCTGTATTTGACCTAGAAGGTTCGTTCCGCAAAATTTGAGGTTCTGTTAAGTTTGAAGGGACATACACCTACGAATATACTAGATGGAGTCGAGAACAAAACTTACATTTTCAGAGTTTGTTTCGTGTATTTTTGCACTAAGCTAGACTACTTTGTTATTCGTGTGTTTGAATTTCATGTATATCCTCTCCGGTGAATATCTCAATCTATTTTTCTTGTGAAAGCGGAGGCAACTTTGTGTTTAGCTACTGGTTTGAGATATATTTGATAATAACCTCGACTGGGCAGACCACATTCCGCGAATGGCAGGAAAAGGTAACAAAATCCCTCATTTCCTGGACAGGGTGATGAGAGGATGTACCGGAGATGTTAAGGAATTGGGTCACAAAATTTTGGTCAGACCATTGGTTGTATATGGTGTTGTAGTTTGGGACGCAGGGTTTGGGTAACCCTTGGAGGGCGTGCAAAGAAGAGCAGCTAGATTTGTTTGTGGACATTATCGCAGGACCCAGTCAGTAACTGAAATGATAAAGGAGCTCGATTTGGAGTCATTAGAAGACAGGAGGAGGGTGAAGAGAGTGCTGGGAATGTACAAAGCATATATTGCTGATGGGGCTTGAAGGAATATTGATCGAAGAATTAGAAATGGCACATGGAAGGAGACCACAAGATGGCTCTCGATTTCATGCATAAGGGAGTGGGAAAATTTTATTTTGTGGGTAAGGTTGTCAGGGATTAGAACGGATTACCAAGTTAACTGATGAATAATTTACCAAAAACACTAAAGGAATTTGAAATTAAAATTTTTAAATCGCAAAAGTATATGGGGGAGGAATTTAACGCTCAAATTATACATGAAATATATATATATATATATATATATATAACAGTTAATTAGTTACAGGGTATTGTCACCGGAGTGTTTGCTTCTTCGCAATTAAATTAATACTAATAATAATAATCTATAAATTACCCACGACGGATACAATGATCAACACCTCTTCGCGCTGTTGAAAGCCAACGACTCATGTTTGGACTGCTGCGCTGGTGTAGCAAGCAGCATGTGTTCTGCCCAAGTGTGAAGCCCTCGGCAAGTGTTGGCTGTCTATGCCGCCAGTTTTTCGGCTCCCTTTGCCTTGGAAGCCCCGTCATAAGTAATCCGCTTAGCCGTGGCGGGTATTATCGCGGGAGGATGGGGAGGGGGGGGACAAACAAGCCCACCTGCTCGTACCCCACCCACCCTCCGCCTCCAGCAGAAGAATGGGAGCCCAAGCAACAAGCTATTCGTAGAAAAAGTCTATTTCCGTGCACAGATTCGTTCTGTGTCAACACCGCGGAACTGTGCCTTAAAAGAACTAATATCCTATTAAGTACTCTTCCCACCGTCACAGAACGCAGAAAAAGATATTTCCCGCCTGTAATACCCTCAACGAATCCCGAAGATCTATGAAAGAGTTATCCACGATCTTCTCTCAACAATAAGTACAAATCGGATTCCTAGCCACATGGCTCGGGAATACTCAGGAAAATAATACAATTATCTCAACATAATAACCTTTTTTATGAATAATTCTCACGCCAATACAAATCAATTTTTTGTTTATTTCCCGAAGGCGTTTCACTATATTCTCTGAAGCATCTTCAGCGGTTCTGTCTGCTGGGGGTCTATACATGTAATTAATCGGTCCTATGTTACAATTTACACATTGAAATTATGGTATAAATAGATATAAGGGAACAGTCGAAGGTAAGAACAGTAGAGGAAGACAGAGATTAAAATATATGAAGCAGATAATTGAGGACGTGCGTTGTAGAGGATATGTAGAGATGAAGAGGCTAGCACAAGATAGGAAGGGATGGAGGATTGCATCAAATCAGTCGAAAGACTAATGACAACAAAAAAAAAAAAAAAGTTTACTTACATTTTTAACATTTGCTTGCAATTGTATTTTGGCACCAGCTGTGTCTGTACTGTTGCGTGCAATTACAAGCAAATGTGAGCAATGAAAAATGCAATTAAACTTGTATCTATATCTAGTTTCCGTGTGTAAATTGTAACATAGGACAAATTAATTACATGTATAAACACCCAACAGACAGAACCCCTGAAGATGAAATGATACGCGTTCGGGAAATAAACAACAAATTCAATTGCATTGGCATGTCAATTATTCATAAGAAATTTGATTCTATCGCAATTGAGGAAATCGCCCACAATATTCAGAACAATAATCTTTTTTCCTCAGTACAAGTGCTAAAATAATGTGTCATGAATGACGGAATTAGAAATGAAGATATAAAAACCAATTATTTACTTCTAGCTTACGTGTTTTGGTTTCTGTTTGTTGGTCTATAATTAAACGGTTCGCTTTGTATTAGCTTAACCCGAATTTTTATTTGTACTTTTTTTACCAGCATGATTTACTTCGTTATATTATAATGATGAAGCAGCTGCATTGGCAGTCACTGGAATGCATAAAGTGAGTGAATAGAGTGTTTGGATTGTACAAGGCTTACAGTCGCGGTGATGCATGAATGGACATTGGTAGGAGTGGTATATGGAAGGGAAGATATGACATATACGTATATCCGAACGCTGGAATTTTATTTCAGGCAGTGAGAAAAGTTTCTTTAGTAGGTGAGGGAGTCAGGAACAGGGAAATAATGAGTAGTTAACAAAAACACTGACGGAGTTTAAAGTTGTAATTCGTACAGGGCAGGGGAGAGTAAGTGGTGAAAAATTATGATATCGGATAGTGGTGATTCGTGCTCCATCGCAGTTGAAATTCAATTAAAATTATCTGTTTTTCTATTTTTCTGAATACGAACATGTTCTCGTGCGACTTATATTCTTTCTGATTCCTATAAAAGAAACGCTGTTTGTTTGTTGTTTATTGTTTTTATTTTATTTTATTTTTTATTTTTTTTACTTGGCATTTGACTGACATAGCTATACAGCCAGTTGAATATGTTACCGTTTCTTTCAGTGTGTAATTATCATAGTAATTATTAGATTACTGACTGATAAGGACGACACAAGATAAACTCAGCACAGGAGAAACACTACACAAGACAACCACAACATTTAATTAAAACCGCCGATGCCCTACGGGCGACTCTTCTCGCGATTGAAACTTGCTCGCTAGCTCCTGCGCTGTTATTTTTCTGCTCAAAGCGTTGTGACCCGTATCGTAGGCTACGAAACCGCGAGAACATAATTCTGTCGAGCGCATTACGATGAGTTGGCCGGTTCGATCCTTGTTGGTGATAAAAATTGCACAGTTGGCTGGGAGAGGTGCACATTTCGTAATGACCGAATCGTATAACAGTGGTTGGCTTAATTCTAAAATCTCCCCAATTGGAGAGAGGTACTACGACACTGTTGGTGGTATGGTATGACAGTGTCATCCCTCAATGAATATTAATAATCATAATTAATATTCAAATTTTATTATCTTTGTTTATTTAAAGTGTAAATTGTAGGGTTAATTGATACGTAAATAATTATGTAATAAGCCCCGGCGGCCAAATTTATTATTATATAATTTAATTCATTGCAAGATTGCTATTAAGAAAGTATTAAATGTGAAAAATGTTAGAACTCAGTGGCAGTGTTGAGCATTCGAATAAACGGACAATGCTGAATGCCGGCTACAATCTGGCGCCCTGGCCCACAATGGAACGGCCAGCGGAGGCCAGCAGATACAGTTGCCTGGCGAGGCCAACGTCCCCCAGCTCTCCGCTTGAGGGGTGCAAGGTCAGGGAAATGTGCGCGAAACGAGGGACGAATGCTAGCTACGGCACGAAACACGTGATTGTGGGCTACGTCGTTTCACCAATCGTGCATGGCTACAGGGTTCACATTTGTTAATCAAAGGCTTCTGTTCCATGTACGGAGAGAGGGAAAACTGGCTTTCCGTGGTGGGAGAAGATGACGCCATGGGAGAGGACTTGCTGTTCAGACGAGCTGAAGTGTAGACGTGTCGTCCGACACACTCTCCTAGCTGTTGGTCCATGACAGCATCTAGACGCTTTCTGGCTCAGATGTGGGCGGAAACTGTTTCACCTGCTAGAGGCCATCAGCAGATGCACTAGCGCGGATGA
>JARYHS010008075.1:171662140-171750871 GCA_031002005.1 Vandiemenella viatica
TTTGTAAATATCTTTCATTTTCCTTACTGTGTGTTTCATGATGATTGTGAATGGCTTTGTATTAATTCTGATTGTTTTAATGCGGTTCTGCTTGTGTCTGAACTCGAGTGCGGCGAGTTTTGACAGTAAGCCTTTTACCTGAGTGAAGACGGTGTGGTGCGTGTGTTCGTGCCGGGACTGTTAATTAGAGAGGACGACTGCTCCCCCTGCCACTCAGACAGAGCCCTTCCTCACAGAGTCTGAGTGACGCGTGGCGCTCTTAAAGGGCCAAGGCCTGCCGCCTCTGAGGGCAGCTCTCAACTCCCGCCACCGCCAAAAACTGTGCTCCTCTCATCACAACAAATAGCACCGTCTCCAATGATCGTGCGCAACGTTTCGCTTCGCTACGAAACTGAAAACATTGTTTTCGTCTTCGAATATATATATATATATAAAAACTTGAACAACTAAAATTATTAATAAAGTCAAATGACACATTACATGATTGGATGGGATCTATTGAAAACAGGGTTCACAATCTGACTTTACGATTTACTTATGTATTTTAATTGTTTACTTGACAAGATTTTACAAAGATTAATTTTCTTTTTGCAATACAAGGGTACATAACTTTCTCGGTGGAGCAAGAGAGTTTGTCTCAGGGCTGACTAGGGTGGAAACGAATATGATGCATAAGTTCCTTTTTCTGAATGATGATTACCGTGCAGGCGAATCTAAGTTGTGCAGTCGGTGGGTTGACCAGCTCTCCATCACGGCCGGCTGCCTCACTGCTGTCTCTTCCGTGGTCAGCTGGTAGGTCGATCTACACCTTTCCGTCGGTAGCCAACAAGTCCCCCTGTCTTCTCGCGCTGCCTCGAAGAAGCGTCTTTATCCGCCCCCTCTTCATGACGTCTGCCACCGTCTGTATTTGGAGGGAAGCTCTTCTTTCTGGTTGGCTCGGGACATGCAACAAAACCCTTTTTTATAATAAAAATACAAATTTTTCCTATTGGCTGTATTCCCTGGCCTCCCCTCACCCTTCGTTCTTGGATATAGCTTTACTTTTTATTTTATTTGTTTACCGAAACATTCCAGGCTGCTCTTGAGCTGTGGTCCTGTCACGGGACTGTTTTCTGCCATCCGTCACATTTAATGGCAACACTCAGGGCCTGGCATTCCCCGAACACAAGGAGAACCTCCCCTGGGATCGCCACACACAGGACGAGAAAAGAAACATGCACACATGTGTTTCACCCGGAACATTACAATATATATATCTCCAGAAATGAAATTACTTTTTGAAGGGAAAACTTCGCGTCACCGACATGCTATCACGCGTTGCCCGTATGAAATGCTCGTTGGACGCTTTTTGGATGGGTAAAATCTTATGGGTCCGCGTCACCAACATGCTGTAATAGCAGTATATCTGTATCTTAAAGTGTGACGTGTTGCGCTTGGACAGCAGTGAAAGTGTAGATTATACATGTATAAATTACAAGGAAAGGGAAAATGAATCATCACTCACCAAAGTTTAAGGCAGCGACGGGTGACAATATTCGGTTTTACACCTTATTCATGCTGAAGGAAATGAGTCATGTGGTTCGGGAGGTGTGCATACGCCGAAGTTTCCTACAACATGTAAATAATACCGTATATACCTGCTGACGGACGCTCAGCGGCCTGTGTGCACATATACTGTACACAAATACATTGTATACTCCAAACCGTAAGATATTTATACCTTATTACCACGCGTATTCAGTCATTATAACTTGTGACTAGAATATCGTATATACATAGTTTTTTTTTACCATCTTGACTATAATTTTTATTTTGTAATATATCTAACACTCATCATCATCTTTGCGGGTCATCTTGCACATTCTCTTGCTGGTGGTCATACCAAGATTTTTCCTCCACCACTTGTCTCCAAACAACTCCCTTAGCCTCTGCGTCTTTCTTCAATTGGTCCATCCATCTTGCACAAGGTCTTCCTTCCCTTCCCGCTGTTCAGCATCCATCCCTCCTCCATCCTCATAACATGTCGCAGCCACTGCAGTGTTTTCCATATCAACATCTCTTCCAACGTGGATATCACACGCACAACATGTCATAGAATATCGGTGGCGGGAACTCGTAAGATTTTACCCATCCTAAAATCACCCAACTCACCTGAAGAAGAAGTTTTCGCTTCAAAAAGTTGTTTCATTTCTGACATTGATCGTTCGAATTAGATCCTATAAATTCTCAGACATTGGCGGTCGCCGTGGGTGAAGTGGTGAAGCGAATCCGCAATCGGAGAAACGTTTTTTAAGTGAATACTTTTTTAGAAGTGTAGGGCGACTTTTGAATGGGTAAAATCTTATGTGTTTGTGTCACCGACATGCTAATGTTAATGTTATGTTTGTAGCTGTAAGTATGACGTGTTGCGCGCATGATATTCATACTTTTAAGTTTTCACTTCTGTCGGCGGTCCCCAATGCCAGCCATTAGTTTTTTTTTTTTTTTTTGTTTTGTTTTTTGTTTAAATTAATTTCATACAAATGAAAAAGTAATGTCTAGACGTAACAACAGTAATGGTCAAATGTTTCTGTACTTTAATGCTTAGATACCAATTGTTGTAAAAAGATTTTGACCGTATTCCTCCCCAAGGCACGACGAAACCATTACATCATATTATGATGTGATAAGATTTTATTCTCTAAGTTGGCCAGGCTCAAGTGAGGAGATGTGTACAGCCACCATCCGCGTCGTATGTTACGGTCTGTTAGCACGCCTGGTCGCAAAAAACATGCCGGATGTTTTGCGGGAAGCCGCTTCACCATCAGTCACTCGTCTGCACATCCGACGCGACATCATGGCGGTTTGACGGCCCGTTTCAAATTATTTGCAGACTGATTCAGCAGCGAACGAGGCTGGCACATCAGTTAGTGGTTGGGCATATTTATCTCTTGGCTGGCAGTCTGGAAGCCCGACAAGCGTTAAACAAACTTAAGTTCTCTGTGGACATGTGGTCGTCTTGTGTAAACATTAGGCTTGCAGCGAATATTCGGCAGCTATCCTGAATTGGACCTGCTCCGCCACTTTCATCCGATCAGCCTTGACGCGTGTAATGCGATCTATCAAGCGAAGCACATACTGGGTGACTAAGACGTGTTCTCAACTAATACATTGACGAAAATTTATACTCAAATTTCTGTGTGATAATCGTCTGGATGTTGTGGGCCACTTACTCAAATGCAAGTTACTAAGTTTTTTATAATATTTGTATATTTTGTCAGTTATATTTTATTTAAAAACAATATAAAGTGCAGTTTATATTAATTTTACTTACAAGTGATTTTTGTTTCATGCTCTCAACGTCAGGGTTTGATTTCAACTCTAAACTCAAAGATAACACAAAGGAGGCTATATAACCAAATGAACTTTAAACTTCAAACATAGCACAAAGCAGGTTTTGAAAACCCGAGGAACTTTAAACTTCAAAGATAACACAAAGGAGACTATAAAACCAAAGGAACTTTAAACTTCAAACATAGATAACACAAAGGAGACTATAAACCCAAAGGAACTTTAAACTTCAATGGTAGATAACACAAAGGAGGCTATAAAACCAAAGGAACTTTAAACTTCAAACATACACAAAGCAGATTTTGAAAACCCGAAGGAACTTTAAACTTCAAAGATAACACAAAGGAGACTATAAAACCAAAGGAAGTTTAAACTTCAAAGATAGATAACACAAAGGAGACTATAAAACCAAAGGAAATTTAAACTTCAAATATAGCACAAAGCAGATTATAAAACTCAAGGAACTTTAAACTTCAAAGATAACACAAAGCAGACTATAAAAACCTAAGGAACTTTAAACTTCAAAGATAACACAAACCAGACTATTAAACTAAGGAACTCTAAACTTCAAAGATAGCACAAAGCAGACTATAAAAACCTAAGGAACTTTAAACTTCAAGATAACTCAAAGCAAACCATAAAAACCCCAGGAACATAAGACTTCAAAGATAACATTAAGCTGACTATAAAAACCCAAGTAAATTAAAACTTCAAAGATAACAAAAAGTAGACTATAAAATTCAAGGAACTTTAAACATCAAAGATAACACAAAGCAGACTATAAAACCTAAGGAACTTTAAAATTCAAAGGTAACACAAGCAGGCTACAAAAACCAAGAAACTCTAACTTCTAAAATAATACAAAACAAACTAAATAAAATAAGTAACTTCAAACTTGAAACATAACACAAAGCAGATTATAAAACCAAAGAAACTCTAAAGTTCAAAGTAATACAAACAAACTTAAGAAAATAAGGAACTCTAAACATGAAAGATAACACAAAGCAGACTATAGAAATCAAGGAAGTCTAAATTTCAAAGATAACACAAAGCAGAATATAAAAACCAAGGAACTCTAAAATCAGTTAAACCTGACACATAAATAAAACACACACTCTACGGACTAATGAAAAATGTGGCATGGTGTTTACACTCACATGATTTGAACTTGACACTAATAATTTATGGAGATACTGTGCATTCAGGTCAGTGCAGTGTAGTGCTGTGTACCTTTAGAAGATTTCACAATGGTTCCTGTTAAAAAAAAACTACTCGGAGAAGCTCTCGCAGTCAGGGGACTGTGAGAGCACGAAATAAAAATCACTTGTAAGTAAAATTAAATTTCAACTCTACTTTATACTATTTTTAAATGAAATGTAACTATCAAAATGTACAATTATTACACAGATGTCGCTGAAGATACCCTGTAAAAGGGAGAGAAACGCGTACGATAGAAAAAATAAAATAAAATTCAATTGCATCGGCGTATCATTGACCTTTATAAAAAAAAAGATTCCTTATGCTAGTTTGACCCATTACAAATAGGGTTCCTACGTGCTTTATGCTACCGTGGCAGTGTTGTTAAATATGTCCTTTAAACGTGCTTTTCGCAATGGAACGTAGTAAACAATATTTCCCCTTTTATGCTGTTGTATCCAGTTGACAGTTCCCCTCTTCGCAGGTTTGCAGGCGCCGCGTTTCATCAGTGTCATTCGGAACGCGGTGTTAGCAGCCACTTGTTGTCTGGCTGGTTTTACAGCGTGCTAGGCACGGCGAGGCTACTAATTGAAGTCCCGCGTGCACGCAGACAGATCTCACAGGAGGCACAACCCCACCCGGGAACGTCTCACGACTCACGTTCCTTCAATTACCACTGTGTCACCTCTTTCAGGCGGTCGTAAAACTCGCAAACAATATATATATATATACAATGTTCGTATGTGTGTCCGCTGAAGACTAAAAAAAACTGGACCAACTTATGCGCGATTTTTTGAAAATGGTCTGCGTTGTAAGGAGAAGGTTTAAAGACATCCAAATCCTCGATCCGAGCAGTGCACAGAAACCATCACTCACTCACAAGAAAATTTGATTCAGTGCGTACGACAGGTTGATACGATTTTGGTCGCATGAAATAGCTATCCCGAAGGATCACTTTTCACTTAGGGTTTTTTTCCGCGGGGTCTAAAATTACGTTATGCAGTACTCACAGAATAGGCATCAGCTCGATCAAATATACTAAGCACCATCATACAATTATTCCAGCGATTCTAACTTTGAATTAACTTGCAACTCTCTGCCCAACTGACTAACTAACTTGTCTTGCCGCTTGTTTATATAGACGCTACAGAAACATCCAGAATATATCAGAGAGTTCCGATGGGTACTTCTCGAATTCTAACAATACTTCAACAATTAAATCCACACAAAAATAATTAAAAATTCTATAAAATCACTTACAATTATTAGAAAACTCCTTGAAATGAAAGTTAGTTTTTTTTGTGAGTTCTACAATAACATTACGCAGTACACACAGAATTTGCACCGGCTCGACCAAAGGTACTAAGCACAATCGTAAAAATATCCCAGCGATTCTAACTTTCAAGATCCAGAATAGCTCAAAGAGTTCCGACCGATGCTTCTCAAAGTCTAGCTAGCAATACTTTAACAATTAAATCCACACAAAAATGCAAGTTGTGTAAAATCGCTCACAATCATTAGAATATGCCTTAAAATGAATGTTAGTATTTTTCACATGCTTTTACACACACGATTATCATCATAAACCAGTCCAAACCATCGCAAATTGTCCTCCAAACATCTTGGCTCACATCAACACTTACAACTGCAAACATTTAATTAACACATTAAAATAATTTCTATCCATAAAGCAATGTTCATTTACATGAAATACACAGATCCAAAGTTAACCAACTCCCATCGCGCTATTCATAATACCTTAAATAACATTTCATCCAAGGGCTGGGACTGAGGGCTGTTACAAGGTGCCACAGCAAATCGTTTCTTACTTCAATGTTACTACCGATTTAGAGGCGCTTTTTGGCAACATGGTCCGTGAGGTCAGGAAAAGGTTTAAACGTATTAAAATTCTCTAGCTGACCATAAGAAAGAAACTAAAACTAAATATATTGCATCTATACATTTATGAAATGCAATGTTCGTAGGCCTATGTGTGTCCACTAGGCCTGTTAAATTACCGAACGATCCTTCTGCAATACATTTTGCTGTAATATTATTGTATATTGGAAATGGGAAAATTATTAGATGGACAGTTACATATTGCATGCTCCTGCGTAGGAAAACCATGGTATTTCATTGTATGTTTGTGATATGAAATCTCCAAAAACATCGTATTCCAAGAGAATTGCAATGAACTTTAAATTGAATAAAACTTTATTTACTATTTATCTGATTCAAAATATAAAAATAATAATATCTATGTGAATATTTAATTTTAACTGAAGTTAAAATCGAATTCCAAGTTGCCTTCATTTAATCTACATGTATACTCAAATCTAGCAGTAGCGAAGCATTGCCGGGTTAGCTAGTGAAACGGAAAAGTGGAACAGAGATGGAAGAATAAATGCTTTGAAACAGGCAAAGAAATACACATTGACAATCCAGGCAGTAAAATATTGAAAACGTTGCTTGATAAAGATATTCAAGAGGACGTAGATAACTTCGACAGTCTTAATCTTAACAACTTATTTTATTGTTTTATGGCTTTATGCCCCGTTGACGTTGAGACCAAGGAACGGGATGCAATTCGGTCATAGTATTTTGAATCAACCATCCCGGCGTCGGTCAGGAGTGATTTTGGGAAACAGAAATCTGGATGGCCGAACGGGGATTCGAAGTCCTGTCCTTCTGATTGTCAGACCTTAAGCGTCACCGCTCGCCCACCACGAACGACCGTCTCAATAGGGAAAAGCTGTAAATTCAGAATGTCAACAGTCAACATTCCAGTTTTGTTACTGACGCCAGACGTGTACTCCAATACGCAGAGTGAAAAATTAGCTTGCTACTCCAATACCTTACGAACATTAAAAATCGAACACATTTTATCACGAAGAAGTATACCTATCAGTGTGCAGTAAAATGCGGAATCGTCGTACTGAAAGAAAGAATCGATATTCTTCATGTAAGATCGATCGAAGTTACCCTACGCATATTTTTTGGGACACATGAATATTCTCTTGTTTCAACGACGTAGAGATTAGAATATCTGTTTGGAGATCGAGCGTTCTCCCGTTAGATACTGACCTAAAGAGAGCTTTGGAGGAATTAAATATTCAGGCTACAGGATGGGTAAGAGAACTGATGTCACGTCTATTGTATCTCCGAATTTTTTCACACACTCAAGAGTACACTATAGCAACTAAAGAACACCCGAAAGCTAGGTGTGTTAAACTGCAGCCAGCAGTAATAAAACTATAAATTGAAAAGTCTCTTTAGGCTTATGTTGAAAGATATCAATATTAAAAAGAGCAAAAATAAATAGAGTTTAATTCAGTGTTCTAATGGATGTAGGAATTATAAAACTATCTCTCAACGATTCTCCAAATTTCATTGCCTTTTCTAGTTTATGCTCTAAGCTATATTTAATTTATCTCCAAGCGTTTAGTAAAACCCGAATCGGGAATCCGATACGAGATCCAATTATTCACTTTCATTTTCAGTGATTTTTATCTACTTTGTTTTGTACTTATGGAAGCAAGTAGATGGTCTATACTCTAGAATATCCATAGTAATTATAATAATAATTAAATCTGTGACGCATAAGACTCTTTCCATTCCTTCTACAATCGATGTGTGTAAACGCCTGATAGTTTTTTTTTCTTTTTTTTTTTTTTTTTTTAAAAAAAATGGTTCTATTTCTTTACAAGCAACGCTGTTTTGAAATTTGTTCACTGAGAGTATTTTTTCAGTATTCACCGTTTTATCAACGATTAATTTCTATACAAATGGTTGAAATTAAATTAAAACTAACGAACGAATTGCGTGAAGACTGTGTGCAAGCTGTTAAAATTTGATTAACGGGCACAAATTTAAAAGGCGTATAAAAGTTCTTTTTTTCCTTACACTCGCTGACTTGTTTGAATGGCGTGGCAGATAATTAATTTGTTTAGAAAGCACTGTGGCCCCACCCGTTCTCGGTGGTTTAAACAAATGTGGGTTTGTGAGACAGAGTGGTTGTGGCGGGCCCAGTATTGCGCCCTGCGGTGGGCCATTATCCTTATTACACGGTCGTTTGGAGCCGGCCCCACAGCACCGCGGCAGCTCAATGGCCCGAAATAAACTTGAAGAGCGACTGATGCCTGATCACTTGCTTTACGCCGGTAAACAACGGCCGCAGGTTTTTTACTAAGCTCACTAGTCGCTTACCCAAACGAGACCCGTGCTTTACTGCTCCAACGCATACAAGCTGAACCAAGCCGAGATGCACTCTTAAGGTAGGGATCCACCTAGCACGCAAAACGTTTGCAAACGTTAGAAATGCTTGCGAACTCAGAGTTTGTCCGAACTCAGGGTTTGCAACAGAAACGGGAGCCACTATTCATGTTGTTAAGGGTAAAGTAAATTCTGTGCTCTCCTCATTTAGAAGAGAAAAAGTTTTATTTTATTTTATTTTGCCTGTGATGCCATATGACATTTACGACATAGAAGAGAAAAAGTTAAACAACAGAACTCGATAGTGGCAGGAAAAGCTGTGTATTTTTATAAATTATTTTGATTTATGCTGTATATTGGTACATTGTTTCAAAGTAAGTAGGGAATTAAACCACTCCTATCATCTGTTCTTAAGTCATACAGCAGTCGAGTGGAATTCGTTTTAAAAAATGCGATATCGAAAATTTAGTTTTCCTACCTCTTTTTTTTTTTTTATCAATGCCCTCTTTTTCAATTAAAACAGACGTAATTACAAAAGTGCAGTGCTAGCAATAATTTTTCCTCTCGGAGCCATTTGGACACTGCATGTAGCAGTTGGAACGATGAAAAATGTTCGCGCACGAACTGTTGTTTGCGAATATTTGGTTGGTGGAGACAACAAGCCAAACCACACGACAGCAAACACACAAACGTTTGCAAACTATACGCACTTGGTGTATCCCAGGCTTTAGCCTTTCACGTACCTGCCTGGTTGTCTTGACGTTCAGATAAAATGTAAAGGAGGACTCCTAGAGTTGTATGAGCGAAGAACACAATCAGAATGTCGCATGGTAGAGGAGCTGGGTTTGGAGTCGCTGAACTGAGTGTTGGGAGTATGTAAGGCATATAGTTGCATCGAAGCCTCGATGGATATTAGTGTAAATATTAGTAGTAATATGTGGAAGGAAAGAGATGACCATGATCAGAAACTAATTCTTGATTTCAGACATATGGGCGTGCTAACATTTTGTTTTGTTGATAAGGGTGTCACAGACAGGATTAAGTTACCAACAGAAATTACTAACAAGTTATCAGACATACAGAAATTATTTCTACACACACACACACGCACACACATATATATATGCGTGTGTGTTCTCTTTAAAAACCCACATTTTTATCAGATCCCAAAGAAACTTTGCACACGTATACTTTAAAACAAAGAGAAAAATAGGCTACTGCCTATATTTAGTTTACAAAAACCCAAACACACTCTCCCCCATCAGTCCACCTAATTTTTTTTTTTTTTTTTTTTTTTTTTTTTTTTTGCAAATATTTAAAAAATGGTATCGAATTTGCTCAAAGTGGGTGGATTATAGATTTCCTGATCGACGTTCGTCACCCACGGAAATATTGTTTGGAATTGTGCAACTCATCCCGGTAAAGACGCTAAAAAGTTTTGTATAGATGTAAATCAAATTCTATTCACCTATTATAATATTATTAGATAAAATAGGAAACCAGTAAAGAATAACGGAAATTTTATTGTTTGAAAACGTCTCTTAGGAAAGTATAATTTCAGAAACAAATGAGGATTAATTATTTTCTTACACTTTTCTAGCATTCTACTATCAACTAAAATGATAATTTTGATCACATACTTTTTGACCTATTACCGGATACTTATTGAATTATTTCGTGTTATTTCTGTGGTTGTTTAATAAATTTCACTCTTTATCATATTCTATCAAATAAATATTAGGTTATTTTGGGACCTTGTTTCTTGCCACAGAAAACAGTGATTCGCGTGACTAAAACGTTTGCCATTAGTTAAATGATTGATGACTCTGATCTATAAGCTGCGAGGTCGTCCAGCTTCCGAGATTCGAGCCTTCGTGAAAAACTTGCTCTGTGTGGCTGGAGCATACTGGGAAGATAAATGTGAATTCTACACAGATGCTCCGTTTTTTCGAGCCCTAACGTTATAAAGTATACATCAGAGCTAAATCAGTGCCATATAAATCTTTGGTGCATCCTTGTACACAAGACCGCTCCGATTGTGTTGGATACAAGTGGGAAAACGGCAGTTAACTGCAATGGAGAAAAGCCGCGATATTCTGAACTGGATATTAAGATTATAGTTGAGAAGAACGCGAATGACAATGATATTCTTAACTGCAGAGTTTATTAAAAAAAATCAGCGACCAAATGGTTATATGGAAACTGACAAAAAAATAAAAATAAAAATTTCTGTCGATAGTAATTAGGGGATGTTCAGGCAGCCCCGGACACTTAAAATTAAAATTAAAGAAACACATTTTCTGTCTTCATTTTAATCTTAAAATTAAACTGATAACTTCTGCAGTCATGTTAATCAGACGTTAGTTATCATAACGTTTTTCAGCAAATTAAATTGAAAAACTTTCGCCTTAATTTTTTGGCAACACAAAAGTGGTCGGGAACATTAATAAATGGTGGCCTAATCGTTTCTTGGTAATAATATATATCTGAAGAATCTATATAAACATAATCTTCGTGGGCCGTGTCTTTGCTTCATAGAACTGAATCCAGTCATTAAACATTTCCCCACGTACGATGTGTTCGGTCTATTTTACTTGATTTATTTGGAAAAGATTGTGAATACTTTTCTTTGTATTCAACGTATTTGTAGCACTTATATCTTTTTATTTTTTTCGCTCTTCCCTTTTTACTACCTTCCCTTTTTTTTCCCGTTCTCTCAACATTTTTTATATGGTGGAGATGTTAAAATCTCGCCCTTTAGGATATTTCAAAGCTGCGCTATTGTGCGTTTATTTGACGCATCATATTCAATAATCTCCAACGAAATTTGACAGGAGCGACGAAAAATTCTGCCAGGAATGAAAAACACACTGGTGTGGAACTCACTGGACGCCCAAGGCGCAGCTCAGTTTGCATTTGTTTTTACACTACAGAGTGCTTATTTACAATAAAATTTAACCATTGCAGCATGTTTGGTTTGTTAGAACTTTAAATGTCCGTGTCCCGACTTTTACTTATATCGTAAAATGGCATATGTAAAGGACCATTCCCACGGCGCGTCGTGGGCAGTACGCGCCTTTCATCTTTTACCGCCTGGCGGTGGGTCGAGGCGCGCCGTACCTGCTAGCATATGCGGCAAAGATGACAGGCGTCCACTAACACGCGCCAAGGCACGCGCCGTGGAAACGTACCTTAAGGAACCTAAAATTATGGACCAAGCTGTAAATGTTAGTGCAAGATTTTGTACAGTGGACAGAATTCATTGTTGCTTTCGGGTACACTCGATATTCTTCTCCTGCAATGCAACTGAATAGATCTTGGAGATCACGAGCTTGTGGTGTCCACATTTGTGCACACCCCTGTTTATCGTCATACGATAGATAAATAAATACTGTAATCAATTTACACAGCTCGAAATGCACTCAAAATACATCTAGTGCTACGCTAGGCTGGCCTTGAACCAGTACGTTGCAGGGACCGAGTTGGGTAACGTCAGATGGTACACACTGGGACCGTTGCCCCAGTCGGACCTCCGCAGAGTGTGAACACGTGTGCGCGCACCAGGTCAGTTTTTGCGCAGCCTCCTCCCCTGCTGTGTGTCTCAGCGGGAGGCTGCCTGACCCAGCCATCTCGTAGCCTCCTACTCAGGCCACGCATTTCTCACACCTCGTGTTTTCATGATTCAGCCACAAAATATTCTTACACTAGCTATTCCCCGCGAATTCATACACCTGGACTTACTTTATTGCTAGAATTGGATATAGGAAACTGTAAGGTACGTTAAAGGTGCCACAAAAAGCACGAGTTGGGATATTATGACAAGGAAGCCAACAAATCTACACAGTAATTTGTGTCTGTGTGTCATCTGTTCATAAATTTTTTGTACAAACTGACTGCGAGAGAAGCAAAGCCTGAGTGACCGATATAACATTAGGGATACTTACACACGCTATCCGTCTGTCAGTCACCAGTCGATCAGTTTTTTAAATTTTACGGTAAAATATGTTTTTTTATGCCCAAAAAATGTTCCATGTCTTTCCTAATGATGCAAAGTATTAAATATTTCATCGAGATCGGTTCCTCGGTTTAGTCTTTAACGCGTAGCAAACTGACAGAGCTATCTCAATATGTGTAACATTAGTGTTGATGTAGATTCCTTCCAACTCTCTCATATCCATCGGACGGGTTTGCAGCTTTAATAGTATCTAATAGCGAAAACTGTTCCGCCGATGGGGGATCGGTCAATATTCGGGTGGACGGTGGTTCAAATCCCCCCATCCGGCTATCCAGATTTCACTTTTCTATACTTTCTGAATCTCTCCGCGTGAATGGCACGATAATTCTTTGAAAAGGCATTCACCGAGTCCTTTCCTGCTTCTATTGAAGACTTTGACGAAGCGCAAAGCCACAAGAAACAAACGGATAAAATAAAGATTGGTAACCGTTAATTTCTAGAAATGAGGTAACTTCGCATTTGCAGTCTACCTTCGTAACTTCAGTAGCTGAATACATGACCGTGTTTTGCGTATTGTCACAGGTCTGGAATAGATGAGGTAAAAAAAGGGCTTTTAGGGTCACAGATCTATTTATTCACTTTGATAGTTATGGGACATCGTAAATTCGATTTAAATAATAAATCACTTTCATATATAGTCTAAAAGTGACTAAAATAGTTTTTATGGACAAAGATTGAGTTTTCAGGGGCACAAGTCGTAAGCACTATAGTGTTCCTTAATCACAGTCACCTATAAGGCTCTTCTAATCGGACGTAAGACCTTCTACTAACTAAAGCACGCCATATAAAATTATATTGTTTTATAAATCTAAAACAAAAAGTTGAAAATTAATCGCATACGAGTATATAACCGTTTGCACATTTTAAATTTAATAATATTTAAATTGGTACTTCCCTTTTCATTAATACTCAAATATTTCTGGTTCTTATATTGAAACGTTTATTTACATGATTAACACAATCCACATTTTCTGTAGTTTTAACTATTTATGCATTCAGTTCGTAAATTAACAGTAACATATTAACGCCTTCTTCCTGACTTTTATCATGAATAATGTTGGTCTTAATAGTTTCTATATAACCCGCAGTCTATATAATCTCAGTTAGTTCAATAATGCCACACAACCTCTGGCTTGAAATCCAGCGATCATTACTGTTATACGTTGACCAAAGACAAAGCAGCTTCCCTACTCAAAGAAAAATATCAGACAAAAACATTTAAAGTTTTTCAAATATTTCCCTCACAGCACACGACGTTGGTGGACCACTCTAAGGACGATTTAAACCAAAAATCCATTGCACAAATTGTAAATGAGATTATAGTGGCAAAAAATGTTGCGAGCGAAGGTCATAACTGCATGAAATGAACTAGCTGAAATACGACCCCGACCTGGATATGACGCCGTAAAATTTGATGAATCTCTGTCAAGTTTGAGGGGACTTATTTAAAATTGTCAGAGACGATCTTATTATGTACGTTATTCAGTGTGTGTGTGGATACTATATCGTAGATAAACACTGTACTTTGCGATACCAGGTACCGAGCGTGGTGGGTGAGCGGTAACGCACCACGCTTGGAATCTCCATTGGGCCATCCAGATTCGTGTTTTCGATTATTTCCCCAAATCATGCCTGGTGAATGCCTGGATTGCACCTTCAAATGAGCATGGCCTAATTTCTATCCTTTCCTTGTCTCAGTCGTTGTTTCGCCTCTGATAGTCCAAGATTCTGCTGCATGATTTATACGTCCATCTGTTATTTGATTGAAATTCGATTTTTATGTATAATTATTAGTAACAGAACACGATTCTGCCGAGTTGCGTATCAAAATATGGCTGCAAGTATTTTTAATTAAATTAAAAAAAATCGTTCACTTGTTTTTTCAATAAATAATAACTCATTTCAAAGAGAGACACATAATGAACGTAAAAAGTTTGGTTTGTCTATGTAAAAGTGGCTGCAAGTAGGGATTGCCAGCTGTTAAAAATACGTAAGAGTGAGATGGCGCACCATACTATTGCTTTTACTATTACTCCGCGATTAACTAAAAGTATGTGGCGGAGGGTGCATTGCACCTATCCGAAATCGTAATAGGTTGGAAGGGATATACGGGATATGGCAGGAGGCACCCATGGGCTATTGTGAGAAACCATCCCAGCATTCGCGTGGAGTGATCTGGGAAAACCATGGAAAACCCAGATCAGGACGGCTGGAGAGCTTTATCGCAAGCTACTCCTGTCGGATTTTAAGTTTACTCGCCCGATAAATCCTTTCTATTCCATTCCCTAATCGCTCGTGGAAAAAATGAATACAGGAAAGAATCGGTTCTGGCCCTGATTTCTCTTATCTTATTTTCACGGTCATTCCGAGATACGAATGTTGCTGGTAGCAATATTTGTTTGCTGTCATTCCGAAATATGTCAGTCGTCAATTTTTCAATTGGCTTCTATCATATGGTATGCTGTGCTAACTTTAACAGCTGGCAACCCCTATATGCGGCCACTTTTACACAGCCAACACAAACTTTTTATGAAATGAATTATAATTTATTGAAAACAAAATGGGTGAGTTGAATTTTTTGAATTAAAAAAAAATAGTAACAAATACTTGCGGCCATATTTTGCTAGGCAATCTGGCACAATCGTATTCTGCTGCTAATAATTACACATAAAAATTGCATTTCAACCAAATAACAGATGGACGTAGAAATCATGCAGCCGGATATTGGACTATAATGACCACGACGTCGACGAGGCGTAAATCCAGAAACAAAAGTTGTACAATAATTTGTCCATATTTACAACACACTTTTGTTGGCTCGATTTTTCAGTAACGAAAATTTAATGTAGCTTGCCGGAACACGTTTATGCGCTAAGTTGATTTACTGTTTAGCGCTTATAAAGGAAGCTGCTCATCAGATGCAAGTTGTCCCCGGTGTGAGTAATGTCTCCTGGTTAATAGTGCTTCCGTTCTAAACGAGCTACCAGGCAGCGACTACAGTGTCATAAAACATTACGCAAAGGGGGGAGTGGAGAAAAAGAGGCGGCCATTTTTGAGAAATAACATCGTAAATATTCGCGCCAGCATTATGGAAATTGCTGAGATATCTAATGACAGTGCGACGGTACTCGCTTTACACGCAGTATAGTTACTGGTTCAGATTTATTCAGCTGCAAATACTGCAGTAAGCTGCATTGTATGTGCATGGTGGAAGTATATTACCAAGTACACAAATTCATCTCGAAAATTTTGACAGTGCTGTATCCAATAAACCTCAATAAGATCACTGTCCGGGCATCCAGATTTGGGTTTTGGATGGATTCCCCAAACCACTCCAGGCGAATACCGAGATGCTTCCTTCAAAAAGGCCTTGGTCGAATTCCTTCCCGTTCCATGTCCGCAGTCCTTTCCGGCCTCTTGTGACATCAGCATCGATGAGGCGTAAAGCCACACGTAAAAATAAAAAAAAGTCAGTAAGACCTTATGAAAACTATAATAGTTAAAGAGTTTTAAATCAATACAGACACGCTTGCGTTTTTAAGTACAGTACTTACCTCATTGTATACAGGTATTATAACTGTGTTTCTGAGAAGCAAAGTACCAATTTTGCCTACGTTTTCCGAAAAGTAAAGTTGGAGATAAAATAATAATGTCACAACGTTTTATGACGTTTTTTTTTCATTTTGCTTACAACGCCTGCTTGACGTCAAGGTCATCAGAGGCGGGACTGTGGACAAGGAACGGGAAGGAATTCGGAGCGCTGGCCTCGCATTTGGGAGGACGCCGGTTCGAATACCTGTCCGGGCATTGAGATTAGAGTTTTCTATGGTTTCCCCAAATATTTGCTGGCAAATGCCGTGATGCTTCTTTAAAAGGCCATGGCGAATATTCCTTCCAGTTCCTTTCCCACCTCTAACGATCTCGACTTTGAGGAGACGTAGAGCCATAAGAAAAAAATTGAATTTGGCCATGGCTTTTTGAAGGAAGCATCCACCTGGAGTGATTTGAGGAAGCCACGGAAAACCCAAATCTGGATGCCCGAATGCGGATTCGAACCTGCGTCCTCCAGAATTTGAGGCCAGAGCTTTAACACTCACCTACCACACTCGGTCGTTTTATTTCGTTTCTTCTCAGATACAAAAATGACAATGTGATAGTTAAAATTGTCGGAAACACAGTACTAATTTCGCCCTATATGACAGTAATGCGGAAAAAAATTTAAGATTTTAATCTCACTTATTCCTTGTTTCTTCGCAGTTACAGAAAGAAAAATCTGATGTTTTAAGATGTCTGACCAGATTAACCAGTGTAATCAACCCTTACGTTTTGGCTGTATAGATTTGCTTTGATTTATGAGGGGTGTCTGTGCATCCCGCGCCGTGTGGCGTTGTCCTGAGGAGACGTTATGTCGGGACCGTGCCGTGGTCTCTGCGTGGTTGCGGTCTGCTGTTTAATCTCCCCCGGCGCTGGGATGCCTGTGGCAGCCACCCCTCTGCTCTTGTTACCAAAAATGTCCCTACCTACCTACCTGCCTTCCTGCCTGCAACCGGAGGTTCACGACTCCACTGTTGCCATTCTTGGTTGATGTCCACTTGTTTTGCACTCTCCGCCCACTTCATTCGCCAATGTTCCCTTTACTTTTATCTGGTACTAGCGTTTTCCTGAAGCTTTGCTCACGTCGACCCAACGCTATGATGGTTGGTTTTCTCTGTAGAGACCAGTTATTTACGTGTCACTGCTGATTTTAGATCTTCCTCTCTGTTATCTCTGCGGTATCCGTCACGGGTATTTGTAAGCGATCATTTCCACTACCGACACACCGCAATTGTCGCAAACCTCAACGGTTTACAAGCAAACTACATAATTATTTTCTCCTGGTGAAAGTGATGTTTGTGTATAGCTGATTTTACTTCCAAGTGTTAAGTTAAATCAGTACAACTCTTGCAGATATCCAAAAGGAACAAGAATTATTATAGACTTCTCGACGAGGTGCCCTTACCTAACGCCATATAGCGCCACATCGACCTAGAAGTGTTAATGATTGCGGTAGATATTTTGATTTTCCAGTGGAAATGTTGGAAAGGCTGTGGTTACGTTGAAACGCAGCCCGGACCAGAATGAGAAACGACAGTCTGTATCACAGCATAGGACACGATAAATTAAATTGCATTTACGAGTGGTATGTTACTGACGTCGTTTCTATTGTCCGCGTTATTAAGTTTCGACTTAAATATATCGGTGTTTTCTACAGATCTCGGAACAGTTTTATTTACGCTTTCTGAGTATTTGACGTACTGTATTCCAGAAAAGTAAAGAAATAAATAACCAAAGTTATGTGGACAACAACAGTATTAACAGAATCCAAAGAACGTAGTGTTTACCTTTGATGTAGTGTGATCTTTGGTGGGTAGTGTATATCTTTGCTGTATGTGATCTTTGCCGCCTATCTGCTCAGATAAAGAACAAATTACCATTTTTTGCACTTTCCACCTTTCACTTAAGCACAACAGACATATCGCAGTTTTTAAGTTAGATCGTAAGCTTTCATACTTTCCAGATCGGTTTCGTAGTATGTGCGTGATGCCTTCAGTAATAACTCCCAAGGGAACGGGTGCTTCAAGATTTGTACCTGAAGTGATTTGCCTTACCTGCAATTACAACTGACATTGTTTCACTTATGAAAACTATTTAGCCTGGAAGCTATCGTAAGCTATCTTAGAACGGAAATTGGTTCTAAGAAATTAGGTCTGAATGTAAGATCGAAATTTGAGTGGAAGATGGAAGGATTTTTTTTTTTCAAGTACTCTCATTTGTATATTGCGCAGCAATGCCGAGAAAGCATCTACCTCTCTCTTATTGTTAATTGTCTTATGTTTGATTTTCTCTCTCATCTCACCACTAATTTGGTATTTTCAACTCATGAAGGGAAACCAGAGATTGAGGAAAGACGTCAAATTTTTGACCCCTCTCCTCACTATTTGAACTTCGTTCCAAATGTCCCTGCCAGAAAACAAAACCTGGCTTCTGGTTGCAGTAAAGCAAAAAATTATGGATAAAAATCTACTACTGCTGAGGTATCCTTGGAATATCAACCATATTTCTGTTATGTTACATATTTAGCAAAAACTTGATTATATTAATTTCTCTTACAAAAAGTAAATAATGTTTTTTTTTTTTAGTTTAAGCTGTGTTTGTAATAACATTAAAGTTACTTTCACAGTCAGAATCTGTAATTCCCGATATGCAATTAGATATGATAATCTAGTATGACCTCGTACGTCAAGCACGCAAACACAAAACAGACAGCATTATCATTTTACCTTAAAACATCATGTAAAGTGCCAGGATAACTGTCAGAAAGTGTACCTTAAGGCGAAAAGGAGAAACTGTTTTATGTGATATAATTCACGTTTTATTACGCTCAGAAAAAAATATTTTATAACTTAGTTCATTTTCGCCGATCACGATTCTTCTGAATCTTTTAAATCCGCGTTTTACGTTGGCTACTAGCGCCACTGGAAACAACAGAGGGCTAATTTTTTAGTCTTCCCAAAAAGTCGAAAGCTTTACCCCTCGTCGACATTGGGGTCATTAGATGGGACTGGGGATAAGGAACGGGAGGGAATTCGGCTGTTGCCTTTTGAAGGAAGCATCCCGGCATTAACCTGGAGTGATTTGGGGAAACCATGGAAAACCCAAATCTGGATGCCCGGACGGGGATTCGAACAGGCATCCTCCCGAATGCGAGGCCAGAGGGTTAATCCGTTTATCGTAGTTTCCCAAAATCACTCCAGGCAAATGCTAAAATAGTTCCTTGAAAAGGCCATACTAGATATCCTTCTTGTTCATTGCTTCCAGTCCTTACCCGCCTCTAATTATCTTGACGTTGAAGGCCTGTAAAGCCCTAAACTAAAAAAGTGTAGATCTAGCGGATTGGTTGGGATGTAATATTCGGGCCTGGCATTCGGTTCCATCTATGATACGGCCTTCGAGATTTCAGGTTTCCATATTTTCCCGAAATCTGTTCAGAAGGGTTTCTTTATATAAAAAAAAGACCAATGACCGACTTCCTTCCCGTTCATTGTCTAAATTCCACTTCCGAATCGTCTTATACCAGTCGTAAATGCCGTTGGGAAAATAGACTGTATGGTTCTAAAATGGCGATAACAACACATGAAGATACTGTGGTAAAGTGGTCCATGAACTGTACTTAATCGGGAAACTAAGCAGCATCAGAAGTATACGTACTGTATTGCCACACAACATCAAAATATATTTGCGAGAAGATTGATTCGTAGCTCGCACAGATGGACAGAATACCAACAGTAGAATAACAGTAACTGCCCGGCTGCGTTCTGGAATGTGACCTTAGGCCGAGTAGCCCTAAATGAAGGATCACAGTTCCACTAGGGGGACGCGGTGGGGATGGTACAGTGGATTGCGAACTGTGTGGTGGGTGCGTGGCCAGCCTGCAGAGAGAGATGTGCGGTGACTAATGCAGGTGCGGTGTGTGGTTGCTCTTGGGTTCCATGTTGTGATCCGATTGGGCATGGGCAGAAAATAGAATCATTGCGTCGGGCGGCTGCGGGCAGCAGACTAGGAGCCTTCTGCTGAATGGTAACCCCGCCGATATGGTGATCACCGTAAAATCATTATCGTTTTGATCTACACAGTGTCGCCCTAGAGAAAATCCCACTGCCCCGCTAAGCTTAAATAAATGGACATCTAAAAAACCTTGAGAACAGACATATAATGGACCCATTGTTGGATTTCTGGATGTTTGTATAATTGTGCAATAGTATTGTTAATAACATTTGACGAAGGATAATTTTCTAATAGATGTATATTAATGTCAAACGTATGTACAACGGTGTTTTTAATGTGCAAAGCACCATGCCGATTCCTTATATCAACAATTTCAATAATTAATAATATTTTTATAGCTAATTTATGCAAACAAAAATTAATTTAATTCATAATGAGAGGGAGTACAATTCAGCATGAACCAAGTATTTATTGGTGTTGAGTATTAATCAACTGTTCTCGGGTATCTAGCTGAGTAAACATGTTGTCGTTACGCAATATTTTGTGCATCAAAGCTCAGTCGCCGTCTTCTAGTGAGGTGTAGCTCTTGTTCAGTCGGCTAGTATTTACACAAAATTTAATTTGAGCATGAAACGCTAGATTAATAAATACTCTGCTAGTTACCCAAGAGCAATATTCCTTGAATAAAGGACGATGTCATTTATCATTCTTGAATGATTGGACACCTGTCGCAATTACTTGACAGCCAGTGGTTTTGACATTGTGTTTGAGTGTGTGAGTGTATATGTTGTAGATTTAGATTAGCGCTGTTCTGACGTCATCCTCTGCTCTTGATGTTGCAGGTACGGTGTGGCCGCCACCTTCAGCATCTGACCACAGCCTCCCGAGGAACTCTCTGCAGATTGATAGCGCGTATTCAGCACCACGCCTGAAAAATTGCAGCTCTCGAGGAAACCCTCCTGTCCTCTCGCCCCGGCGATTAATCTTCATTAAACTATCGATATCTCCACGGTGCTTGTGTTTTTTCTCTAAGCCGGCCAGAAGATGGTGTGTGTCACCGGTAGTAATTAATTTATCAAATAATGAGCCCCGCTGAGGAGTAAGTAAACATACGAAGATGGGAAGGGAAGGGTGATTGCTTGTGGGTGCACCCCCACTCTACATATACACCCACTTTCTGCAAATATTGTGGGTGGCAGAGGGTACTTTGCACCAAAACTATCTTTGAGCACGAATAGAACGAGGGAAGAAAGAATACATATAAGTTTTTATAAATAAAATGTGGTCTACGAACAAGTATTGTTTTTAATGTTAATTTATTCGCCAAACGCGTTTCGCCCCTATGTTGTGGGGCACCATCAGTGGAGGTATGGTGATAATCTTTACATGGCGATATGGAACAGCACTTTTTATACACTTTTACAGAACTTTTTTGTACATGTCGCACTATTTAGCACTTTCTGCAGACTTGTAAATAAACACATGATACTATATTCAGTTACAACATCTAAAATACGCAGCACACCGGAACACATGTAAATATGCAGTGTAGCATACAGGTGCAACAATCAAGCAAAGGCTCGTATTTTCGCTGTTTTAATTGAATAATGTTTCATGTGTTTATTTACAAGTCTCTAAAAGTGCTAAATAGTGTCAGGTGTACAAAACGTTCTGTAAAATTGAATAAAGTGCTGTTCAAGATCGCCATGTAAAAATTATGACCATACCTCCACTGATGATGCCCCACAACACAAGGGCGAAACGCGTCTGGCGAATAAATAAACATTAAAAACAATACTTGTTCGTGGACGGAATTTTATTTATAAAAATATATAGATCAGCAACTGCAGAATATGGCCTACAGCCAGATTAGTATTAATATGAATTAGTATCAGTAGTGCATCTCATTTTTCCTATCATATATCTTCTATCATTACGCAGCATTCGTAAACGAAAGAGGATATTACCGTATTCGTCAATAACTTCAAGGATAAGCCTATGTCGTCTGTTTGCAAGACAATCCCAGTCAAATGTACTTATCAATTCTGTGAAGCTTTCGAAATTACAAACTAGATAACAGTAGTACTTAATAAAAAAAGTGAGAAGTGGAGCAGCGGTAGCAAATTTATCACATTCATCACTGAATTTTTTTTCCAAAGTTTTGTCCTATTTCCCAAGTTAATTAAATAAGCATAAATGTATAATGTTTCATTTGCGCTTAACATACGAAAAATCGAGCAACATATATTAAATCTTATAGCCTTCAGTAGTTCCCTATACACCCATTCCAGGATCTTGCAATTTACAGGCAATTTCACCCAAATTGTTGCGTGACTTGTGAAGCAATTTGATGTATGTATCAAACCAGGTCGTCTGAATTTCTGACTCATGCATCTCTCTTTTCATGAAGTACTTGGTAACCGCAGGGTTTCTATACTGATTGTCAACTAGCGTTGCAAATTTATTCCAGATGACTATAATTAATATAACTATGCTTTCGAAATTGCGGTTTCATTTTACTGCAGCCGCGCCATCGCGACTGAAACTTCGGATACGGAACAAGGAGTTGTCAAGATTAGCACAGCAGCGCTGTTCACGTGACGTGGAATCTCTGCTGATTGGCGCAGAACGCAATCATTTTCTGCGCTGGAAACTTTTTCCCGCCACGCGCCGGCGAACGCGCCCATCAAGTGTCTATTAAGGGGGACGGAACGCTCCACTGGTTTTAATCATAACATCATTCGGAAGAGGAGAGGATAAAAAGAGAAGTGCTACAAGATAGCAGGCGGAGGTTAAAGACGGCAATTACTCTGCGTCATGCAGAGCGGGGACGCGTTTCAGAAACCTCATTAATGTTTTACGGGCGCCCAGTCGGGCGGAATTGAATTTCTGCACGACACCGGCTTCCCTACGACTTCCTTCCGGTTCAACGCGAATCTCCCGACTTTAATCAAGTGCTACTCACAAAGTCGCTCCCGAACTCAACCCAATAGAACGACATATGGTGGGCAGCGAAAGAAATGCAAACAAAATTTTTGACTTCCACTTAGGTTTTCCTGGTACGTGATCATGATGTTAAAAGAAGAATAGCACTTGCGATGAGAGCTTTTTTGAAAAAGAGAAATGTTTTAGTTTCAACTAGGCAGGACCCATTAGGCAGGTCTGCATTTAGTGGGGAGAGTAATGAGAGGATGTATCGGAGATGTTGGCAATTGGGTTACACAACTTATGTAGGACCATTGCTTGAATATGCTGGTGCAGTCTGAGACCTACATTTGGGGTAACAAATACAGGAGTTGGAGAGTGTGCAAAGAAGAGCAGCTAGATTTGCTTGTAGAAATAAACGCAGGATCCACACAGTAACTCTTATGATAAAGAAGTTGGATTGAGAGTCATTGGAAGACGCGTATGTTGGTGTTGGGGCCTGGGTGATTATTGGTCGAAGAATTGGGAATAGTGCATGGAAGGGAAATATGAGCATGGGCAGAATCTGACACACCCCGTTGTATCTATAAGGGAGTGGGAAAAGTTTCTTTAGTGGGTAATGGCATCAGGGATTGTAATACGTTACCAAGGGAACTGATGAATAATTTACCAAAAGCGATGAAGGAATTTAAAAATAAAAGTCGTAGATCCTAATGATAGAGGCGGGAGGAGTTTAACACTGAAAGGGTATAAGATAAAAATAATTAAAAAATAGTAAGAAAAGAGTAATTAGATTACTAGGGAAATTTACCCCGAAGCATATTTTCCGTCGAAATTAAAATTCAATTCAGTTCAAATATTGAATTTGAGTTAAGAAAAAAACTGTTTAAAAATAGTTGTGAAGTGCAGTACCTTATGGTATTGAGGCGCGGGCTGCACGAATTCCAGGAAGAAGGAAATTTGAAGCATTTGAAATGTGCTGATGCTGAAAATTAATTGTACATATAAAATACGAACTGAACGAGTTTTGGAAATGATGGGTGAGAAAAGAAGTTTGTGGCAGAGGCTTACAGAAGGAAGAGACAGACTGGTAGGTCATATTTTGAGACATGCAAGATTGGTTAACTTGTTACTGGAGGGAACAGTCGAAGGTAAAAACTGTGGAGGAAGACAGAGATTAGAATATATGAGGCAGATAATTTAGGACGCAGTTAGCGCAAGATAGGAAGGGATGGAGGACTGCTTCAAACCAGTCAAATGTCTGATAGAAAAAAAAGACGAAATTTAAGTCTCGGCCATTTTGAAATCCTCGGTAACTTCTACTCCATCCTTATCTATAATTGTACAAAACCTCCCCTTCCCAACAGTTTTCTAACATAGCCATAGATGCATCATGCAACGCTCCCCATGCACCGATAATACTCTTCGTAAATCCACCTTTTCTTTTCACGCAAAAGACATTTATGCAAAACTTGCAGCATGCTTGTGGAAGAGTCTTTTTTTTTCAATTTCTTTACGTCTCTCAACAGCGAGGTCTTTAGAGACGGGGGAAGAGTCTAGCAGAAAGAAGAGACAGGATGGTAGGTCATATTATGAGACATGTGGGAATGGTCGAGAAAGATAGAGATTAGAATGTATGAAGCAAATAATGGAGGAAATGTGTTGTAAAGGGCATGCTGAAATAAAAAAGGTAGCGCAAGATCGGAAGGGATGGGGGATTACATCAAACCAGTCGAGATGCTGATGACAGGAAAAAAAATAATATATATTTATGATAAATTTTCACTGAGGCAGGCGGTGGAGTAATGCGAAAGGGGGTCGGTAGCGTACTAGCCGGAACAGGTGTATTTCCTGTAACCGCCGTCATCTGGCAGGCATTGAGAGGGCGCTCTTAATACGTTAACGAGGAGGTAGTGAGCACCTTCCTGGGCAGTATGCGACACGCAACGCAGCCAAGTACCACCTGGAACAGCCCCCGCCGTCACGCATCCGTCTTCCCACGGCCTCCAGAAAGAGGTCAGTAACGCACACGCCAAACTGCAGGAAACTGCAAGACAACTGTTTAATTCACTTAGCATATATGTACATTACATTGGAATAATACCATATTTCAAACAATTAGTATAAAATTCCTTGGCTTTCAAATAGACGAGAAACTCAGTTGGCAAAGACATATCTCATTACTACTGAAGAAGTTAAGTAGTGCTACGTTTGCAATAAGAACACTTTCTCTAACAGCAGATCTAGAATTTACGAAACAGGCTTACTCGTGTTATTTTCATTCAGTGATGTCGTATGGGCATAAATTTTTGGGGAAACCATTCACAAAGTAAAAAAGCATTCATTCCACAGAAAGAACCTATAAGTATACTGTGCACGGCAAAACTAAAAGATCTTTAAAAATTTAAATCTTCTATCAGTGATTTTTCAGTAAGTATATGTGCTTTGTCATAGAACATTTTAAATTGTTTACAACAAATTCACTGGTACACCATTTCAGTACAAGAAAAAAAAATAACTTGTACAAAACTCAAACTTAACTTCTTCAGTGCAAATAGAAGTTACTAATGCTGGGACACATCGGTTTAGTATAGCTCAGATTGTAGATAGTAAATATGTATTTAAAGAAAAATTGAGGGATTGTCATATTGGAAATTCTTTTTGCTCCATCCAAGAATTTGTACAAAAGAATTATTTATGTATAATATAACTTTAAAAAAATTAAGTTGTAAAAATTAATGATTATTTCTTATTTCATTTCTTTTTTTGTATAATATATTTCTACACTATGATTACTATTTATTTTGTATGTATTTATATTAACCACAACATGTTTCGCATCTCCGAGGCCCTTCCTCAGCAGGCTCTATGGAACAAAGGTAATAAATAAATTTTCCGATCCCGTATTATTCAGTTGATAACTTTTGATAGCATCAGTAATCGAACAATCGGTTTGCTACTTGTTTTTAATACCAGATCCTTTTATTTAGGTATCAGAGTTTTTAAACTTCGAATGTTTAAAGCTGGCAGTTACTAATGTACTGAACAGAAAATAATTATTGCATAACGTACGAATACTCGGCAGGTTTTCAGGTTATTGTGTGGGTCATGTTTTGCGTTGAAGGAGCCAGCTGGTCTTGGCCTCTCTAAATTATTTGTACACTCGCGAAATTTTACTCCCCGTCGTTTCTTCCCTTGCCAAGTAAGGGGGCCTCCATTAATTACGTGAGATGAAATGGGGGGGGGGGTTTCGGGCGAAATCTCACGAAACCTCACCAAGGCGGAGAGGGAGGGGGGGGGGAACGGAAATCTCACGTGAGGTTTTGAAATTATAGTAGGGCTGTAGAGCTAAAAGCAAGGTCTACAAATCACGCGAAATTCGACTTTAGGGGGTGCATTTGGTTAAAAAAAACGACCTTACGGGGTTTATAACCGCCCTTGGAAGCATGAGACCTAGAAAAAATCTCACATCGTTTAGAGTAGGGGGGGGGGGGATGTCCGACCATATCTTATGAAGTCTCACCAGAAAAGAGGGGGGGGGTTCGAAATTCCGGAAAAACCCCTCACGTAGTTAATGGGCGCCCCCTACAGCCGGACGCCTAATTCCCCCTTCACCACCCCTCCTCCCCCACGGCTGAGAAAGATGCAACTTCCATAGGCAAAAAAGGTATCAAGTAATATAAACATTTATCTATTTTATATCCTGACTGCTCATTGCTTGTTTCATTCTAATATCTAACGTATGAATGGGAATTGATCGTATTGGTGCGCGCACTGCATTGAACCACTAGAGTGGATGCTCATTCATGGCGGAGAACTACTTGCTAAAACACAGCTCCAATGACACTGAGAGTGAGGTCGGTGACCGCTCGAGACCTGGTTAACTCGGGACCATAAAAGCGGCCTTAATAGCCGCTAAGAACAGTGTTTTTATTGCTGCGGGCAGGAAATGGAACGTAATCAAGCTATAAAAGACGTATAGAAGTGCGCTACGTCGAGGATGTCGCTGGGATTTCCGGTCGGCTGATCTTTGCATTTTATCTTCACGCGCTGAATAACCGAATTCACAGTATCCCGTCAGAATCAAGGTCTTCCTATCTTGTTCCCTTGTCAGATTAGTTAGTGTTAGCTTGTATAGTTTTACCAGCTGAGTTGCTAAAAGTGTGTTTAATGAGTAGGGATTAGTAGTGACGCTGAAGGCAGCGGCTTTGTTTGTGGCTGTCGTCTTCGCTGCGCGATGTTGGTACGTTGGCCGCTACACGTGCTCACTGTCCAGGTGGGAGGACTCCCGCCGCGACAGTATCTAAGTCTGTCATGGGCCTCATACTGAGCCGCCATTCAAGATGTGGCTTCACGTTCATTCAAATATACATTTCAGCAAAAAAAAAGAAAAAAAAAAAAAGAAAACTGAGTTCGTTACTTTCAAGGTACTAGCAAACTCATTTTATATCGTAGACTGTTAATGGGAAGTTGTGTTTTTGATACTGTTTAACCATTACCCAGTAACTTTTTTTTGTGGCTTTTTCGCTTCGTCGACGTCATTATAGACGGGAAAGGATTGACCGAGCGTGGTGGATGAGCGATTAACGCTCTGTTCTCGCATTCGGGAGGACGCCGGTTCGAATCTCCGTCCGGGCATCCAGATTTGGGTTTTCCATGGTTTCCCCAAATCACTCCAGGCGAATACCGGGATGCTTCCTTCAAAAATGCCATTGCCGAATTCCTTCCCGTTCCTTGTCCCCAGTCCCATCCCGCCTCTAAGGACCTCGGCGTCGACGAGGCGTGAAGCTATAAGGGAAAAAAGGGGACTGGATTGGAGGGTAAGGAATCGGAAGGAATTAGGCCATGACCTGTTAAAGGATGTACCTTTTCTTTCAGTATAATATATCTTCCAGCAACCAGAATTTTTTTCTTTAAAGGTACTTGCTAATTCATTTTATCCCGTACACTAATATTGAGAAGTTGTGTTTAAGGTACTGGGGAATCAATACACACTATCTATTTTTTTCTAGATTTTTCGCATCGTCGAGGTCATTAATCACGAGAAAGGACTAGGGACAAAGAACGGGAAGAAATTCAGCCTTTGGCTTTTCGACGAACCATTCCAGCATTCACATGGTGTCATTTTGGAAAACCATTGAAAACCCAAATCTGGATGGCCATACGGGGATCGAAGCCACTAACTTCCGAATGCGAGGCCAGAGCTCTTCCACCACGCTCTGTACCCCTGACTAATCCAAAAAAAGCGAATACTGCTCTCGATACATTCTTTTACTATTAAACATTTCGTGATCTTACAAGACGTTAGTCTTCATAATATTCTTTATGAAAAGAGAGGTAGCTTTACTGAAATGATGATATCGTAATACTGCCAAGTTTCTCAGTACTCGCCTATATCAACTTACGTCTATTTTAGATGTTCCTGACATCTGAAATATGCGTTGCCTGACTCGACTCATCTGCCATGTCGTTGTTGACGAATTTGTTTCACTTCTCGCTCTTTGCAAGCTATAGTTCCGACCAGTTTTTTATTTGATTATAGCTTTACCGCTCGTCGATATCGTGGTCATTGGAGTCGGGAGAGGCCTGGGGACATGCAAAGGGAAGGCCAATGGCCTTTCGAACGAACTATACCCGTCATTCGCCTGAAGCGTTTACGGAAAATCATGAAAAGCCGAAATCTGTGTATCTTTGTGTCGCCGCTATATGAGAGCTGTAGGAAAGCTATTCACACCTTTATTTATTATCCGTTCAATCCTTTTTGACACAATCCCGAATGGTAAATCACTGTGAACACGGTATGTGACAAATTCTCTGCCGAACGTAATACATATAATACCTACAGAATTAAGATATTTGCAAGGGAAGAGTCCTATCGAAAACTTGTTTACTGATGGGGTCTAAAGCACTTCAGATGTGTAATTGAAAATGCCGTCTCTTAACAACTGTTATTTTATTCCTATAAGCTCAGACGCGTTTCGCCGTTGTGGACTGGGGCGTCATCAGTGAGATTTTTGGTACAGACAGTCACATGTTGGTCAAGAAATAGCTCTAGCCGCACTTTTTCGTATAACACAACATCTAGCTGCCGTTATGCATTGTTCCTTTTTTGACAACGTCACTATTTCACTGCTTTTAAATGATCACTCTACTTTCTTTATACACAGCTAGTGTCCATATTGTTTATGCATGGCCAATAACCAGTTGACTTCAGAAGTGATCTAGCACCTCTGATATTCCTTCTATATAAATTAATACGTGAGTTTCGAAACGTGCATACTAAAGTAAAACAATACAGGTTGAACGTTCATTTTAGAGTATTTTGCAGTCCTTTAATTGAAAAGGATGCATTTGAAATTAAAGTTTGTGAACAAAAATATTAACTGGAGTGTGAATGCTTTCAAGCAATAAGCGTCAGTATCGATGCGGGAAATATTCCCTTGTGTCCATTGCGGTGATTTGATTAGCGAGTAATTGCGTTACGAGCTGCATGCAGTCACAGTGGCTACTTCCAGGCGCCGTTTTAATCAACGCAACAGCTTCCACTTCCAGAACAATCCCCACTTGTAATAACCGGACCAACTCTCGCCCTGATTAACATTCTTGCCTCCTTTTGCTTCTAAGAAAACGGTTTCAACTTTTCCCCCGCAGAAATATCTCTTAGTTGCAGTACGTGCCACCTGGCGCACTGCTTTCGCTCCGCGGAAATATTTTCCGTCTGCATTCTACGTTTCTCATACTCTTAGAATAGTTTAGATACTGCTGTTATGACCTGTAAATTACGTAATGTACTACTGCTCGCTCTGACATAAGTTGGATGATCGATTGCTGATTTTCGAACAGATTCATAATTTTTGTGTTGTGCGCAAGGACCTCTTTCCTAGGTACGGACACCGAACTGCTAAAACAGACAATACGTCTTCATTAGGGCCCTATAGTTTCCTTCACTATCATAATTAACGGTAGAGAATCGACGGAATTCTTACGGCATAAGAAGATATTCTAGCAGAAAACGCCACTGCTTTCTAATAAATGAAGCAAAAACTCTCAAAATACATAATAAATGTTCTCTGATAAAACTATAAAAGACGCTGTCAACAGTTTGGTTTAATACAGCCCTTTAACAATTTATCTGCGTATTAGTATATCTTTCTAAAGTATATACTTCGATTTTTCTTTGATGAATTTTTGAAAGAGCCCGCTTCATCGCCTGTATTGGTTGTGACACCATAATGGTGTCCGGGGTTCGAGTCCTGGTGGTAGATTTTTTACAATTTCATTCCTCCCAGGTGAAGCCTGGAGTGTCTCGAGGACCCTTTTCAGCCGACTAACCTAAAGGGGAGGGAGGGGGGATGGAAGTCGGCCGTGGCCTTGTAGGGAACCGTCCCAGCATTTGCCTTAAGTGACTGTGGGAAACCCCAGTCAGGATGGCCGAACGGGGTTTGACTCCCGTCGCGCCAAAGACATGAGTTAAGTAGCAAATCTCTCCCCAGTGCACGTAGAGTGATGGTGATGTCCCTTGAATCTGATGATGGCGATTCGTCCGTCGGATTGGGACGTTAAACCTAGCCGCCCCAAAAGTGTCTTTTACGAACTTTGTGTGCAAATTTGTCTAATTTGCAGAAAAAAAAGGTTTAATCGTCTGTGGAAAACCTAAACAATTTCTAATACTATAGTCAGTTATAATGGTAAGAGAACATCGAAAACAACGACAACAGCACTATCATCAGGAAAGAGAGCAACCTTGAAGTTAAAGAGCGTAATAATAATTGAAATAAACAATATGAGTAAAAAAAAAAAACTTAAATGAAACTAAAATGTTTCAGTATTTTTTTTTTTTTTTTTTTTTTTTTTGCGCCAAGCAACTGCCGCGTGTTTGATCATTAAAGGAAGGAAGTCAAAATACGCGAGGCTCGACTCATGCTTCATTGTTTTTTTTTAAAAATTGTCTTTGCCTATCTGAAAACGTGACATTATGACGATACATACTGATCTATTCGATGTGAAAACTACCAAGTGGAGACATCTGTAAATAATTGCAATCATTTATATGCATTACACATATGACATGTAAAACTGAAATGTTAGGATGACCACGTAGTAAATTTAGATATAATATTTCGTGAATTTGGCGAACTTTTTTTTTTTTTTTTAATACCTTGAACTTTTGTTTCCCTAAACACAATAGAAGGAAAAAAAAATTGGAAAATATTAGATGTTTATTTCTAGTCAGGGTGATAAACTGAAATCTGGATTTTTTTCGGCTTCTCCTACACTGAAAAATCTACCGATGGTCCGTCAAGAATTTTGATTCTGTAAGGTTGGCAGCTGGCGACATCTGTGAGGGTGCAGGCGAACTGGTTGATGAGGCGGAAGGTAGCCTGCGGGGATTGGCTGAACAAAAAGTTGACAGTTGGGTCTACTTCGTTACCGTAATGAGCAATGGCGGACATGTGGCCTGCTGGGAGGGTTCGAAACAGGAGCAGATAGAAAAACCACTGAGTCGATAGACCGTCACTCTCCCTTACCGATAACAGGTTTCAGTTACTACTTCGTTGGCCAGCTAACAGGCGGTTATTAGAAGTTTGTTCAATAAGACTAACTCGTGCGTGATGCACTTCCACGTCAATGGTCGGAGTAATACTGTTTAAAACGAAAAATAAGTAAGCGGAATTACACTGTCACGGAACTAAGAAGTTTCAGCATTAAAGAATCGTTTATAATATCCCTGTACTGGCGGTTTCTTTTGAAACTCTTTGTTTTCCGGGGTCCTCAATATCTTCCTACCGTTCGCTATAATATGCTTTCTCAAAATCCTTGAAGACCAGCAGCAGAAACTTTCCATACTGTACTCATAGTTCTTTTTCTGGAACTGTCTCGTAGCAAATATGAACTTTACTGTTAATATGCCTGATTTGAAGTCGAACTGTTGTAGAGGAAAGTAGAAGAACGTTAGTTGTACTAGTGAAATAGGGAGGCAGGCAGAAACATTTTTAAGAAGTCCATGAAGCTTGAAATTAAACAAGGGCGTGCCACAGTGGAGAAAGGGAGTAATTTATCGTGCAAAGTATGTTCATGATCTCACATGTGGTGCCGAAACCTGGACAGCGAAGAAGCAGAATATCAGTAGCGTTCAACCGAGCGAAACAATTATATATATATATATATATAAAATAGAGGTTGCAAGGGTGAACGGGATAAGGAACTAAAAGATTTAGGACACAGTATGAAAGGACACCTGCAGAAAATGATAGAGAAGGCATTCACTTGATACAGATCAGAGTAAATTAAGATAATTATTCCCGAACTGTGTTCCTATTATACATTGGAGGAAAAACAAACTAATTGTCACTGAATTGACCAGTCAAGAATTAAAGTTATGCGTTATTATCATTCTCTAAACGTTAATGTTCCGCCCACCTTTCAATCTCGACGACAGCAGCATGTCTGTGTAGATCCACGTCAACCAATGTCTCAATGAAATACTTTTGAAAGTAATCCTCAGTCAGTGTTAATTCTGCAGTGGATCAGTGAGTACCGCCATGCCGAAAACTAAATTTGCTGAAAGTGCGAAGTTACAGAGTTACGTAAGGGAATTTGGAGAGGAGTATATCGGTACAGATGAAAGAGTTCTTTTCCGTAAATTATTTTAAATTAAAGTGACTTCAACAAAGCGATTTAAAATTTAATTTCATAATGGTGCAGTGAGTGCACCGAAGAAAATTATGTTGTCTTCGTGATGTGTAATTGAGCACGTTTTGATGTATAGTAAATTTCAATGTTTGGTCATACTTTGTAATTTTAGGTCATATTTACCCGTTTTTAAGGTCACATTTGCATGCAAATATATACTTTTCTCTCCCCCCCCCCCCCAACACTAGTCATCACCATCAGAGTGTAGTGGTCTGGTGGCTCAGTGGTTAAGCGTTTGATTGGAGATCGAAAGATCCCCGGTTCGAATCCCTGTCTCGGCGGGGATTTTCAAAGGCACTTAACCCGGCCTTCATCTCTGGCACAGCTAGCTGTGTAAAGTGAAGAACACCAGAACGCTTCCGTGGTTCGGATTCATCGTAAAACTGTAGGTCCCCTGTACCCGGCAGGATTGTCTGGTTAAGTTAAGGCGGCTACGATAGGGGCGGAATGCGCAGCCAATAAAAACCCTATCTCCAGGTCATTACGACCACACGGAATTATTATTATTACCATCAGAGGCTTCCATTTTGTAAAATGTTATGTTAGATACTTCGTTCTTAGACTGCAATGCCTTTGAACAGATGGTGCTATTGACTATCATAAGAGAATCCTGAGTTTTACAGTTCAGTTGATTTCTACTTTGGTTTCGAACACTAGCAAAAATTCTAATAACAGATTTTGGATAGTAATTTTTGCACTATTTGTTATACGTTGACAACTTCACCAATGTGTGAGTGCAGACTTTTCCGGCGTAGGCTACTGATGCAATGTAATCCACCAGTGTAGGCGGTGACAGCCAGCTTGCAACAGTTAGAAGAGACTTCACACCTGATGAAGACAGCAGAGCTAGCTATCGAAACGTTCAACACCATCCGGCTGGACACCAGAGAGGATTACATTGCAACTTTACCAATATTATACCTACGCGTCTAAAGTTGTTATTGGTAAGAAATTGCAGTCAATTAGCTGTAAATGTTCTACTTTCACAGTGTCCACTTAACTAATGAAAGCATTCTCTCTGTTCGCTATAACTAGTTTCTTAAATCTCTGTCACTGTATTTTTTGATTTTTCTACTGGTCCGTCACAGTTGGAGTGATTATTTTTTGTGAGACTTTGGCGGCTTTGCAGTAGTGCCTCTGTGCAGACCCTCGGACACTCTGCACTTTTTTTTTTCTTATTCCGTCTCCGAAACTGTCGCGTTAATCACTTTCTTCCGCACCAAGTAGTCCCTCCTGCGCACTTTTTTCTGCCTGTTTCTGGAGGGCCCAGCGAATTTTTAAACTTACGACGGCCGCCATCAACCTCCTGTAATCCCTTTGCTCCACTGGACGAGAGTAACGATTGTTTTAAGTCCGGCGGACTTAACAAATAACGAAGTTCGTAAGCCAGCTCTGGCGTATCTCTACGGGAACCCACCAGCGACGTGCAGTCCGCTACAGACCTGGGCTTACGTCATTACCAAAAACCTCCTACCAGTTCCGTCCGGCATTCTTTCTCCAACACTGACTACGTTAACACATCATTACACATTGCTTTAAAATTTAAAAGAAGAATTTTATGCAACGGATCCTGTTACCATCAGATTCAAAGATTTCCTATCATAATAAACAAATATTGGACACTAAGAAAGGAGGTAAGTTGCTGAATCAGCTAAAGGCTATAACGTACGGTATTGTTGAAAAATCACGTGGTGGTCAGATTTTTGATAAATATTTTCGCATAGGCTGATATTTAGCTACGCACTATATTAAGTGATGCATAAGCTTCCTACTTTCGCATTGAAGTCAGCCGATGTATAAGCCAGTTGCAGAGACGAGTAGTTAGTTGTAAGTCAGTTGTTTTCAGAGGTTTTACAGTCACTGCAATATTTTTATGTTTGTGTTTAGTATCTTTTGAGAAGTCTGGTGCGTTATGTTATCTTACAGCTCACGGAAAAATAAATATAAATTGAAAGCGATTCGTCCGTGTTGTCATTTGGTAGAACTATTGAATTCAGCTAAGAACAGTAGTTATCAGTAACCTTTGGGGGAAGGTAAAACCCCATGGCGAGCAAGACAGCAACCTGTAGAGTGACAAGTAAATAGAAGAAATCACCATTAATTGAGGACAGATGTGAATAGCAAGAGTTAGTCATTAATCAAAAATTTATTTATTTTCCCATATACAACATAGCCCATCACCTAGAATCTAATTTTGGCCCTTATTTCCATTATATTTAGGTGCATATATATTTATATATTATGTATTTAGCGTATTCATTCTATAAACAATGAATGCATGACAATGTGATTAAATTGTCTCTACTATTACTACTGTTACTAACTGAGTCGGTACCACCACCGCTGCTACATCTACTACTACTACTATTGCTTCTAATATTACTAGTGACATTACTATTTCTGCTAATACCACTATTACTACTAATTCTACTACTACCACCACAAATTGTCACAACCGCACTTCGATTCATTTTTTCTTGGTGTCGTTGATTGCGCTCCAAAGGTAGAGTCCCCCGGTACCGGCAGCGAAGTCAGCCGCCCAGGCCATCAAGAGTTGACCTCCTGGAATACTAAGACGGCCCCAGTTGTCGTTAGGGAGAAGGCCTCTCTGGAGCACACTGAAGTTCCTCCTACGATTGATGTATCTCGTTGTCGTTGGATATTTTCTGTCAGTCCGGTGCGGTGTTGTGAAAGTCAGACTTCCAGCATGATTGTTCCCTCTGCAGTTGGTTCCGGAATTAACTTCATTTTTCCATAAGTTGTAATTGTGTTCTCATCTTCTGCTACATGCGGCCTTTGATTTCGCTCGCCAAAAGGTTATCACCAGGTTTATAATTTAGCACAGCACTTTATAACATCAAAAATGCGTATACTGTTATCGTTTTTCGTCTATTAATTAATTACACAAGTTTGGACCTGGTCGCCACCAACAGAATGTTGGAAAATGTTTTAAGTTATCGAAATAAGAAGTCGGAAGCTGCTGCAAGACAACAAACACTTTTAATCGTCTTCAATGTTTACTGTGACCACTTCACAATATGACCGTGAATTCTATATCGGAACTTCGTATTTCCGAGATGCGGGTTCCTGCGTTTGTTACCACTTCCACGAGCTCGATAATGAGTTCGACCACCAGCAGATTAATTACGCGAGATCACAGGCACTGTTCCTCACAATGAAGTGGCTGTCTTCTCTTGTTTAACTACCTACCTTCACTGTTCAGAACTATTTAATCAACCCGGCACCACGGCGAACATTTTCTCACTATATCCCGCACTAATTAAATCATACTTCGCGTTTCTTTGTCGGAGCCGGACACAACACGACGCGCTTACCGGCAATCGCGCCCGTTCCTTCCCGAGTCTTGCTCCCCACTGCTGAACTAGTCACGTAACGCTCCCGGCACAGATATACCCTGTATACTTACAACTTGGGTGGGCAATTTGGTGATTAGAAATTGTGCACCATCGCATCTTCCACTCTGCCGGCCAAGTCCTGGAAGTGAAAATTTGTTCCAACACCGGGACTGGAAGCACCTAACCCAGAGTCGGGCGCCGGACACGATCACGTTGACGTAACCGCACTGTCCATCTGTGTAATTTCATAGCATTAAAATACGGACAACGCGCGACATATCATAAAGTTTTTCTGTTCCACGCTTCACGGCCAGAACTTTGCTTCTGAAGTTCATGCCTGTCATGTCTCTCCTTCGTATCTGAGTTAAATTAACTGCCGCGAAGTCTCGCCTGTGTGTTATTTAAGTAAATGCAGTCGCGAACGGAATAACTAATCTGTGATTTCGTCTTGTTTCCCCCACACGATGCGCGAGCGTCTGCGGTTGCGGTAATTAGCGCCAGCTACTTGCTTCTCGTCGCTGTGTCGTGGCAGGTGCATTTTGCTAATGACCACTCTCCACTGTGCAGTCACAGCCCCACAGCGCGCTTAGTTGCGCTCCTTTGAAGTTACTTCTACTGTAGTATGATCAAACACAATCACTCAACACCGGCGTGCCCGCGATTTCCTTACGCTGTTAATTCGTTGTAATGTCCTGTCTCGGCCAGCATTGGTTTCGTTGCTTTCCCTTATAAGATATTTCAGGGCACGCCTAGCCGTTTTGGAAGGTGGCAAATTCCTGTCTGGCGGTAACTTGCCGACCAGTGGCTGTGTTATTTTGTTTGTTTGAGGCGGGTTAAACCCTGCGCCTCCGAATGATGGAGGGGTACAATGGGAGAGAGAGGACAGACGCTGAGAGGACACTTCTGGGTGTATGTGTGTATGCGGACTCCAAAAACGTGGAGGCCGTGGTTTGGCACGGCATGTTTGTGGCGTAATGGTTGATTTCTTCATGCGCCTGAAATATCTTATAAATATATGAAAAAGCGACGAAACTAACGCTGGCGGAAACAGGACATTACATCGTTTTACGGTAGTCACGAAGAGAAATACAGGGGTGATCCAAACTGTCTTCCCAAAAACTAAGCGTCGTGCAAAACAGAATGATACGAAACAGAATTCCTTTACAAACGGCTGACATTCATGAGCCTGCAAGATGACTGGAGATAAAAGTCTCCGTAGAAGAAACTGACTTGCTGCAGAATTTTTATTTTTATATGATCTTTGAGCATTTTACGTCCTAACATACCCTTCTCAGTAAATCCTATGTTATTAATTTTTGTTATTTGGAGGGATAAGCCATACAGCCAGTTACAATTTGTTTACTTTTCACCTTCGCCGTGTATGTCTGTATCATACCCAACTGTTTCAAACGAAGGGGGATCACAGCACACACTCATACACAACAGCTGACTAAACACACCTTACCCAACATGGCAGGTGAACAGTTAACGTTCTGGCCTCGCATTCGGGAGGACGTAGGTTCGAAACCCCGTGCGGCCATTCAAATTGGGTTTTCCATGGTTTCCCGAAGTCAGTTCAGATGAATGCCGGGATGGTTCCTTCAAAAAGGCCATGGCCGAATTCATTCCCGTTCCTTGCCCCCAATCCTTTCCCGCCTCTAATGACCTCAACGTCGACGAGGCGTAAATCCATAAGAAAAAAAAATCTCCTCCTTCTTGTCCAGTCAGACTGGACGGGCTACATTCTGTATTTCCAATAATAATACATTTTTTCAGGGTTTGACAAGTGCTTTAGCCGTTATCAATGACTGTTTCATTAGGAATGCCTTTTGTTCGACACATAAGTTTCATTATCTGACCTCAACAAGTTCTTCCAATGGACACAGCTCCTGAATTACTCAGCTCGCTGCAGCTTCGAATAGGAAACGAGGTAGACGCACTCACACTTCTTAACTGTTCCGTGATACACATGTTATGTGGGAATGTACATGATGGGGTTAGGCTCTCCTTTTCCGTTGAGTTGGTCGTGTTGGACTTTGCGCCGGGTGAGTAAACTACCCTGATTTCGAGTTACGCATGATTTTCCGAAATCACTCCCGGAATGTTCATTTAAAAGACCATGACAGAAATCCTTCCCGTTCCTGTTCCCAGTCTTCTTCCTTTCGAGCGGAGAGAAGCCTATTCACATTTTGATGTCGGTGGCTGGCCCGGAGCATCACCAATCCTCCGTTTTCATTTTAAAAAATATGTAGGTAGTCCAATGCTTAGTAATTTGTTTAATCTGCATTCTACCTCACATCAAGGAACCCACTGTATAAATAACTTCACGGTTATACTGATCATACAGTGCATCAAAAGTTGTTTATTTCACAGATGACGTGTATTGTGACGAAAGCATGAAGTTCGCGCGAGAATGATATACTTCCCATGTGAAATCATGAGTACTTCGCTCTTCTAATACTAGATAAAAAATTTTCATTTGGCTACTAAGACCGTACAACCGCTTCCCGGTTCGTTGTACATGTTACGCTGAATGACCGAAACACAAGTAAAAAAAGAAAAAAGAAAAAAAAGAAAAGTGAATCGTCATGTGTTTAGAATGCGACCTGAACCAGACCAAAAATTCGCGTTGTGGCCTTTTTTTAGATAGCTACAACGCTTTCTTGTTGTGGCCATTTTCAGGAAATCGGAACGCGTTGTGGTCGTTTTTTCTCCGTCAATGAGTGTTTTCGGCCTATGAGCGTAACATATATATATATATTGGCAGAGCTTAGCGTTCTTTATTCGAAACAGTTCATAGATAGAGGGACAATCCCAATGATTGGTTAAAAACGTCCAGGGTAGGACTCGAACAGAGAACTCTTCCAACTATAGGCAAGCGCGTCAGCCCCCCGGGGTTGTTTACTAGAGTCTTCCTAGATTATACTGCATAAAGAAGGTAACTGAACATTCTTGCTGGGAATATTTTTGTTTTTCAGTTTAATTTTCCTTTTTTTACAGAGAAAATAGAAAAATTATATTTCAAATTAAAAGTAACTTTTTTTGGTAACTGAAATATTATGCGAAACATAGTACCACTCCGGTATTATTATATGCCTGAAATCAGCCGAACAGTGGTTCTAAACAAATGTTCCGTCAACGTCATTTTAATTCAAAGGGGAAAGCAGTTCGTATTCTTGGGAGCGCACTGATCACATCCTTTTTTTTTTTTTTTTTTTTTTGCTGACTCGGGCATGAGGTGATATGCCTAAGGCTATAATCCGTTGTCCCCTGCAAGCAGCTAGTTAGCTGCCCGCGTGACAGCTGCGCCGTGTTGACAGCAGCTTCCAATTTCACAGGCGGACAGAGATAACGCGCTGATGGAAAATAAACTTCGCCTCCGGCAACGAGGCCCGGAGATAAAGCGGGATTAGGTTAGCCGGCGCATAAGGTGTTCTTATTTGTTTGAAGGTAAGCAGATGAAACAGCAAAATATGACATACGCTTACTCGCCACTGTTTTCCTGCATACCTCAAAAATCGAAAAACGGGTAAAGAAGCGCTGTAATTCTTCGCTGAATAAGGAAACATAGTTCCTTATCACTTAGCTTTTGTTGTTATTCTTTGTTTATTTTTTAGTGTATGCTATGTTAATATGTTCTTTCAAATTTATTATGAATAGAATGAATTGTATTGTATAATAAAGAAAAAGTAATTGGTTTAAGTTGGTACGCTGTGCACCAGAGAGTAGTGTAAGAATCTTTGGAAAGTCAGCCAGTCATGGAGATAATAATCTTTGTGGGCGTCGGCGGGATGGAAAAAAATGACGGGCTGAGGCTTGTTTTGGTTGTATTGGTGTGTTTATAGAGTACAGTACAATTTGTAATGTGCGGAATAAAAAGGACATTGAGAAAACTGGATAAGATAGTAGTGAGTAAAGGTGGTTGTTTGATTGCTGAGAGTACAATGAGAGCCTTATTCTAGATTTTCATTCCTCAGATCAAATTCTTCGAAATTTCAGATGGAGTGTAACCAAATTTAGATAAAAAGAACATGAAGTACGTGTATCAGGAAAACAGACGGAGTGTAATCAATTTGAGATAAAAAAAAAGAAGAGGAAGCACGTGTATCAGGTAAAAAGACATGTGGCTTTGCGAGAAGATGCAGTAATAAGCACCAGAATACATTTGTCAGTTTACACTAACTATTTAAATAAGCCTAGAGGTTCCGGATCACTTAAATGTGAAATATACATAGCCCCAAACATCTACGAACGTCAGGAGGCACCTACGGAAACGAAAACTTGAAGAAAGTATGAATAAATAATTCAAAACGAGAACTTCCGCTGAACAAACTGAAGCTGTTCCCTCAGGATGTGAGAGACATCGGAAAGTGGCTACAGTGTCCTGCAGCAAAATGAAAGTTTGGACGGCTATTACACAATCACGTCATCCCTGGTATCGCAGTGGATAGAGCCCTTCATTACCAGAAGGACCAAGAAGTCACTAAATGCCTGGTGTGGAGAATTTGCATACTGTGTGAAGGCGTCGAATGTTAATCGAAGTGTTTCTCTGGTTACAGCAGGGTTCACTCCTAGGTGTTTATGACCGAGATATGAGGTAACAGTGATATACTGCAGTTGGTGTTTATACCTGTGGCTGGTAGTTCGCCGGTATGTACACTAATAGGTCCGAGAAATTTACAATCTTACCTCTTTCGGAGCGCTGAGACAAGCAGTTTTGCCATGTTTGCTCATTTTGTGTGCATGTGTGTCGTGTAGTATTATCAAGAAAGAGAATCCATCGTTTATAGTTAATTAAAGCCGTGATAAGCAGTCAGTGTTTAATAATTACATGATACGAATTTCACCATTTCAGTTTTGTTATAATGTTTTGCTGTTAAACGTGAATGGGTGGGAAGGTTCGTTTTCACGTTCAATGATGCTGCGCTTTTTTTTTTTTTTTTTTTTTTTTTTTTTTGCTTATGGCTTAACGCCTTGTCGATGTGGAGGTAATTAGAGGTGGGGGGGACTAGGGGCAAGGAACTGGAAGTAATTCAGTCATGACCTTTTGAAGGAAGCATTCCGGCAACCGCCTGGAGTGATTTGGGGAAACAATGAAAAATCCAAATCTGGATGACCAGACGTTGACTCGAACCCACGTCCTCCCGAATGCGAGGCCAGAAGGCTACCTCTCACCCACCACGTTCGGTCTGTGCTTACTGGCTGTGTACGTACTGAGCAGTACAACTGATCCGTATTATAAAGTAATATTGAAAGGTTGTGGCCAAACAAAAAAGTGGTAGTATTCTGGGAATGCGTGTTCTCATCACACCATTTATGGCCTATGTTAGTTTTTAACCAGACACTACGAATAATTAGTGGATGTATCAAGACCACTCCACTGTACCGGCTGTACTGTTTTGTGTAACATCGAACCGTCTACGATAAGACGACGCAACCGCCTAATTGACCAATATAATAAGATCTGTCATAACTTGGACCTCCCCATCCACAACGACATGGTAACCCAATTTCAGAGACTTAAATCAAAAATTCCAATCATAAAAACTGCAAAAGAGATTATATCTAATAATTTTAACGGGACAGAAGCATGGAAATTATAGTGGATAGCCTCAGCCCCACCAGAATGTTCGATAATTAACAGGCACTGAAGGGACTCGACCTTCCTCGCAAGACCTGGGAAGCTCTTAACAGAGCTCTTAACATCTGCTTCAGCGGAATGAGATATTTACCGAATTGCGACTGTGATGAGGAAAAACAAACCATCCGTCACGTGACCTTTGATTGCCCACTTCGAGCCCTCACGGGATCACTAATAGGCTGACTTTACAGATATTTTAAATGAAGCTCTACATTGGTTGCACTATGACGACTTATTATTTTAATTATAATTTAATATTACATTTTTATTAGTGTGAAAATTGTATATAATTTTATTATTGATTATGTGCTGTGGCCATAAGATAAAAAAAATTACCTATGTTTTCAATTTTCCACGGTTATTCGAAATCGGAAGACAAATGGCTCGTTAGTTTAGGTTACGGTTGGTTTCTATCGAGTTTTTGTACTGGTTAATGGTTCCACTATTGCGTTTTAAGGAGACCGAGCCTGGTAGGTGAACGGTTAAACGTTCTGGCCTCGCATTCTGGAGGACGCGGGTTCGAATCCCTGTCCGGGCATCCAGATTTGGGTTTTCCATGGTTTCCCCAAATCACTCTAGGTGAAGGCCAGTATGCTTCCTTCAAAAGGCCATGGCCGAATTCCTTCCCGTCCCTTGCCCCCAGAACCATCCCGCCTCTAATTACCTTAGCCGTCCACGAGGCGTGAAGCCGGGGAAAAAATAAATAAATTAAAGTGCACCCTTTAAATCCTGAAATTCACTTAAGTTACCTACAAGCATCTGAGAACGCAGTTAGCATCACAGATGAAAATTTAACGTAAACAAGATCTCTGGAACTTTTGCTTTAGCAGTCTGAGACGCCAAACTCCAGAAAACTCACGTAGGATGTATTTACGTATTAATAACCCATATAACAAACGTCGTGTTCTAGATTTGCGTAAACTCGTAATAAAAGTTGCGTGTTTTTTCGACACCACACTTGTGTTGCGGAAGCTTTGTTTACTTGGGCGATACCAACCAACCAGCCAGTGTGTGGGACAGTCGGTATCGAATGTGTTTGCTGCCGCAGAGAGCGGAGATCCCGTTGACGATATTAAATTTCTACCTGCCGGCCGGCGAGCTCTCGCATGCGGCGATATTAAATTTTGGAGAAGGCCCGCTGTCGGTGTCCACTTGACCCGGCCGATCCGCGGCCAGTGTTTTATTTAGACCCGACAGCTGCTCTCGAGGTACAAAAATTTGCGCCGCCGCCGGGCCTAACTACTCGATCACCTCGAGTGGTCTCACTTTCGTTTCGTTTCGGACTCCCCAGTGCGAGAGAGAGGCACCCACCGGCATTTCTCTCTGCAGAACTTTCGGCACCGGCAATATCACAAACAGTGAGTCCGTTCTCCCGTGTTTCGGCTCCAATCCATGTTTAATTAAAAGTTTTTTTTTTTTTTTTTTTTTTTTTTTTTTTTTTTTTTTTTTTTTTTTTTTTTTTTTTTTTTTTTAAAAAGTATTTCCACGACGATAATATTTGTGCTTTAGTTACTTACTTTCCTCACAGTACTCGTATTCATGTTGTGGAAATTCTCTAAGTCAATTTAGCTCATAGTTTTTGCTTTGTAAGAACAGTATTTTTGTTTGTGGAACTTTCGGACCGGCAATATCACAAACAGTGAACCCGTTCCAAACCATGTCCAATTAAAAGTTTATTTTTTATTTTTTTTTTCATTTTTAAGTAGTTCTCCGACGATGATATTTGTGCTTCATTTATTCACTTTCGTCGCAGTACTCGTATTTAGAGATATTAATGCTGTGGAAATTCTCTGTCATTTTAGCTCGTATTTTTATCTCTCTTTTTTATCGTGTGAGAACTTCCTTTCCAGTCATATAGAAATCTATACGACAACCAAAAAGAGAATTATCATGATTCGTTTATAATGTCGCGCTTTAGAACAACTCACGTGTTCATTTATTACTATGCGCAGAAATGTGGCCTTTTTTGTTTTTGTTTTTTGCTTGTGGATTTACGCCTCGTCGATGTCACCGTCATTAGAGGTGGGAAAGGGCTGGAGACAAGGAACACTAAGGAATTCGGCCATGGCCTTTTGAAGGAAGCAGCCCAGCATTCACCTGGAGTGATTTGGGGAAACCATGGAACATCCAAATATGGATGCCCGGATAGGGATTCGAACCGGTGTCCTCCCGAATGCGAGGCCAGAGCGTTAACCACTCACCCAGCACTCTCGGTGCGGTATTTTGGATATGGTCCCGGGTCCAGTTAGCAGACAGGTTTAGATAGATAAGTGACCACACTCTTCAGGGTCTAAGGTTATCGCAGCGTAACTTAATCTGGTCTGTTTGTTGAGTTAGATTAGTTTTGGAACTCTTAAAATTGATTAAACCAAAAATATACTGCACAAATTGTAAATTTGACGAAAAAAAGAGGACTAAAAAAATAGTTTTAGGATCAAATGTAATGACCATGTTATCTGATTGTGCTGAAATACCAAGCTGACCTGTATTTGACCATAAGATTTCGCAAGCAAAGAAGTATTAAATAAAGACAGAGACGATCCGCCCAAATAGCTATACTAGCATTTTCGCGGTCCTTCGCCCTCACCATTTTTGGCGTGCATAGTAAAGTGTTTGCGTTTCGTTTTTCTTCTGGTAGCAAAACATAAATGTTTGTAATGTATGAAATATCTTTGTAACCTTAAGCGTAAATTACATTATGCAATTCCGTCACGCGTATTGGAGTGTTGAACTAGGACATTGTGATTTGATTAACGTTTTCCGTGTATCTCAACGCACTACATTTCATAAAATTGAAGAAATAAATAACCAAAGTTCCAGAGACTTTTAAACTGTGAAAACTCCATTCAGTTGGTTCGGTAGTAATTGGTGACGCCTGGACAAAGGAACAGACAGATGGAGGTCCCTTACAGATTTATAATAGCATAGAACAAAATTTTAAAGTTGTAATACGTGACTACGTTGCGAATGCCGGGATGATTCCTCAAAATAGCCCAAGGGTGTTTCCTGCCATAACCAGTATATCCCTCGCAAACTATTACACATTCGGATGGGTGCAATGCTTCCTCCACCACCCACTTTTTGTGAATATGAACAGTGAGGCAGGTATAACTCGCATTTATAATAAAATCGACAGTGAATTCGTCTTGTTGATCATGTACCAGATGGTTGGTTAACAGCGGGGTGAGATGAAAGAAGAAAGGCAGTGGGTGTGGAAGCCCACTGTATCACTCACACGACATTAAGGCGGGCCGCGCGGCTACATTTCAGTTGGCTCGCGGCCACCAGAGGCGCCACTGTCGGTGACGGGGCACCAATCACGTCTCGCGGCCAGATGAATAGCACCTCCGCTTAACGCCAAAGCATTGGTGACGGCTGCGCCGTGGAGCCGCAGATTTACGGAACGCTTTCCGGCGAGAGCATTTTCGGGTTCCAGGTTTGTTCCCGCGCTCGTAAAAAGAAATCCGGACGTTAATACGGTCGTTAGCTCGCCGGAACGTGGACCACACATGCCGAAGTTCCGCACGGCTCTCACCCGTAGCACAGTGGTACCAACTATGACGAAACGACGATCTCTATCGCCGTTCTGTCCACTCTTGTTCCTTCATGTCGATACGGTTGCTTTTGCTTTTCTCTCCTCTTAAAAACTGCTACACCCTCTAATTTTCTTATTCTTTCGCCAGATAAAAGGGGTGAATAACCTCTTTATGGTATTAATTGTGAATTTCTTCTTCTACTTCTCTTATGAACGCCTTGCTCGTGTCCGGGACTATCGCGGTGCCGCAGCCAACTGAGACAACGGGGTGGGTTTTTTTGCTGAAAAAACAAAATTTTGGAAATTGACAGTAGTAAATAACAGTCATCAGCTTACTGAATGTGGCATAAGTGTTCAAGGAGAAAAATTCAGTATGGTACGATTTGCTATTACATTGATTGCATTGATTACATTGATAGCAGAAAAGTCTGAGGATATTGAGAAGGTAGTGAATGGCATGAACAAAATACTGACGGAAGAGTTTGGACTAAATGTAAATCAAAGCAAGACGAAAGTGATTAAATGTAGCAGAAATGATAGCAATAATAGTAGATAAAATATAAAACGAGGGTCGGATGCGATAGAAAAAGCAAGTGAATTCTGCTACTTGGGAAGCAGGAATAATGTTAAAAGCAGAATAGCAACAGCAAAACGAGCCTTCATGAAAAAGAGAATCTTTTAGTTTCAAATATTGATCTAGGACTCAGAAAGAACCTTTTAAAACTCAGTGTGTGGAGCACAGCACTTTATGGTAGCGAAACAAGGACTTTAGGAATACCGGAAATAAAGAAAATTGAAGCATTTGAAATGTGGTGCTACAGAAGAATGCTGAAAATTAGGTGGACAGATACAGTACGAAATGAACGAGTTTTGGAAATGATATGTTAGTTTGTGGGAAAGAAGAGACAGGCTGGGAGGTCGTATTTTCAGACATGCTGTATTTGTTTATTTGTTAGTAGAGGGAACAGTAAAAGGTAAGAACTGTAGAGGAAGACAGAGATTAGAATATATGAAGCAGATAATTGAGGACTTGGGGTTTGAGAGGTATGTTGAGATGAAGAGGCTAGCGCAAGATAGGAAGGTATGGAGGACTGCATGAAACGATTCGAAAGACTCATGACTAAAAAAATTAAAAAATGACATAAGCATTTTCAAACCATGCGACGATTAGCCGAAACTTCATCGACCGATGAACCTACACAAAACCAAGTGGAAGTCAGATGAGAGTGGGAGACTCAAGAGAGAAGGTATTTTCTCCCGTCTGAGAAAATGTAGCCAGTCTGAAACAGAATTAAGGCCAGCTGCACATTACAGTAATAGAACGAGCACAGGCGAAGAAGCTTGTAACCGCGTCATGTTGATACACTTCATTCTGGCTGTGTCATTTGTTAAAGTGTTTTTGTACCTGCTTCGGTGTGATGTCATCCCAGCGTAAGAACAGCTCTTGACAGAGAGAAGCGGTCCATCTGCCACTCAGTTGGATGAGTCAAAACAGGTCCTCGAGGTACGACACAGTTTACGGGTTAATGTGAGCTGCCACAATTAGAGTGGTTAATTAGCTGACTTCTACAACAAGGCCAGCCCACGAAGAACCGGAGACTATACAAGCGTTTCCACTGTACAGGAAATAGCAGCGTGTTATGGACGAGAAGACCCATCTCATCAAGAATGCATTTAAGTTGGTTCTCGCCTAATTTTGATGTTCGAACACTGTCACTTAATTTAAACAGCCAAAAACCGATAGGATTACGAAGGAATGATAATTATTGTTCCCAAAAATACTCGATTTTTTGCTATAACTGTATTATTAGAGGTCTCGTAGTTTAATTACTATATTAAATAATCAGTCGACGATCCAGTTTAAAATTTTAACAGTTTTTATTTCTCGAAGACATGCACAACTGCAAAGATACTGCACAAGCTCCAGCGATTACATGTAACACTTCTTCCAAAGACAATATTGCCATACACTCTCACAGTACACGTAAACTCTGTCCATAAATTATGTCGAAAAACTGTCTCTGTGTCTCTGCCGCTCGCTTTATATAAGTTTCATCGAAAGTTCGAGAACATTACAAAGGCTTCCGACAGATATTTCGCGAACTTTAACAATACTTAAACAATTATAAACATATTAAATACAATCAAAATCATTCACAATCATTACTAAATGCTCATAAATGAAAATTAAAGATAATTAAACACAAAATTATCCACATAAATCATTTTACACTGTAGTAAATCATCCTTTAAACATCGTAGCTCATCTTAAAACTTGGAATTACAAACATTTAAGCAATTCTCTTGCATAATTCTGTCCTTAAACATATTAAAAAGTATTTACATAATTTCTTTTCATAACACAAAATCCATTTACAGCGATTTACAGTAAATTGAAATACAAATACACAAAATCATATTCAATCAAATTCTAGCTTGCTTCATAAAACACAATTCCATTTTATGTCTAGGTTTGAGGGCTGATACAGTAACCATTACCAAAACCATTATTTAACTTCCTAACCCTTTTATAGACACACATTACAATCGTTCCATTATCTCCATAATACGGAGCCTGCTTTATACGCTTGACTCTCTGCTGCTTACGTTTGAACAGCCAAAGATCTTAACACTACTCATTGATACTAACTCACTCTATCCCCCAAAGACTACACATACTACAGACTGTGGAATCTTACAACAGAACAGTTTAAGTGTCACACATCAGTGCAAGTATTTATGACTGTATATATTTAACTACGGAAGATAATAATGATTGGCTGGGTACGGTATAGTTACTATTATTCTTCCGACAGCAGCACGTTTCGCAACACATTGTGAATATTCTATCACTTCGTGACCTATTTGGATTAAGAATGACACCTCTTATGTGTGAAAATGGGCTGAGAGTAAGAAAGCATACGTTTTACGATTATTTAGTCAGAGTTGACATCTTTATGAAAACAAAACATGTACGAATAGCGCGGTGTACCTCTCTTCATTTTAGCATTGCCGTTAGTAATTTTCTAAATTGAATTTAATGTTAATCAATAAGCTGATAAGCTCAGTGTAATTAAAAATTGCTTTCATATGTTAATCACGAGATGAGACGCTTAAATTTTACTATGAAGTTTATCCAACGTGATTCCCGTGAGGGTGATAAGAGTTTAACTGATAAAGAATATATATATATATATATATATGTGTGTGTGTGTGTGTGTGTGTACTTCGCGTTTTCGCATTTTCAGAACGGTAATCAACACTTACTCCGAAGGAATTTTGTAAGTCAAATAAAGGGATTTGTGTACGCGGGATTATCGCGGCTCGCAGTTTGGAGGCTGATTAGAAAGGCAGATGACGCCTCCGGGATTAACACCTGCAGGAACGCGCTCAAATTGCGCTCACGGTTCTGTGGGACAATGGCGCGCCAAGGTCGAAGCTTCCCGACTCGAGATATTTCTCTCGTGCCCTGATTACCTAAAATGAAACATTGGGTTTTCTACTTCGTCCAATACCAGCCTCTCTAAGTGAGGAAAAATATTGTGACTCGTTTTGAATTTTTAAAGCTATTTGTCGAACTGGTATAAATATAAAATACTGCGTCCTATTAGGCTGAATTTAAGTACAGCTTGTAAATGTATAATACGATATATTTCGTTTTAATATACTGTCTGTGCGAAGGAAAGAAGTTTGCAAAACTGTCCATGCACTCTGAGAAAAACAGAGGCGACCGCGTCACGTGATCACATCACCTTACCGCGTCACGTGACAGTCCCATTTGACCTCGTCACGTGACAGCCCCATTTGACCGCGTCACGTGACAGTCCAATTTGACCGCGTCACGACCTTGGACACAGCTATCGTCGAGTGTGAATGGACCAATCACTGCGCGGCATGTTGCTTGTGTGTCAGTATGGTTTTACTTCTTTTTTGCTTCCAAGCGTGCCTATGGAGACGGACGCACTTTGAAGACTCTGTTGGCTTTGTGTGGAATCATAGTGTGACGATTATATACCGCCATCAAGTGTATATGTAATGCATATGGAACAAGATTTTAACGCAACAGCTTACCAATGAACTTGACATGCAACTATGTGCCCCTAACAACGAAAACGGTGCGATTGATAAATAAACTATTCACTTAAACTATAATTGTTATGCCCAAGTCGACCTGCGAACTTATGCTCCAGAAGGAAAAACATTAATTTAAATTGTCTGTTTTAAAGATGATCCATGGTTGTTGAATATTCTTTGTAAATAAATCTGTGACTTGTGTAAATGAAGATGCAGTGATTTTTGTAATTATACAATTAAATCCCGCTCCCAGTTAATTAAATAGTTATACAATTTTAATGATAAGCTATGCAAAGTTTACGGTGAATAAAATTAGAGAATAAAAACAAGGTCCAATTGCCGGTATGCTACAAGCTGAAGCATTAAGCCTCACCCCAGAAGTATAGCGTAACTGTTACAAATCCTATTCGAGCCTAAAATGGATAACGTAACATTAGAGTTGAAAAGTGAAGATTTTTCGGTCGTAATTTCAAGTTATCCATTGTAAGCTTGTCGTGAAACAAAGTGTCAAACCTCAGGTCAAAGCTGAATATATATATATACTGTATATATATATATATATATATATATATACGTTTGTATGAGCTAAGAAATAGTGGTATTAACTAGTGACAGCTTATTGTCATTGCTAATAAGGAAACCAAATTGATTCAGTCTCATTATTAATTTAAACCAATTAAAAAATCTTCATTTAATTGTGATAAATTTATTTACAACTAGCGGAGTTCCCGGTGTTCCTCGGTATAGTTGGCTATTTTTATTCACGCAATGAGAAACATGTGTACAAAGTTTTATAAAATTCGCGCCAATCGTTTTCGGAATTAAAGCAAACCCAGATTCACTCGCCCCCTACCAAGAAAGGGTTGTTTGGAAGTTTACTTACATGTACACTATTCCTTGTGCTTTTCTTCTGATCCAGGCCGTATTTAAACCTAACCGCCAGAACCAAGAAGAAAACGAAACACCTATTGTGCATGTTCACCGTGTAATTCCTGGTACAATTTTTTTTTTCTGGTACAGGCAGCATGTCAACCAAGCCACCTCAATTTTGAGAGAATAAAGCTGTTCTGATTACAATCGCCCGCGTGTGACTACATCGCTCGTTAGTAAAATAATTCTAATTTTGGTCTCTCACGTGAGTTTCAGTGTAACTTTAATTACAATGCTCTCTGAAGGGTTATTTCAAGTTTAATGAGTGGTGAGAATTGGCGTCGTGCAATAAGCTTTACTATAAGGAACGTTCAGAAAGAAACGAGCCGGAGTCTGGAATGTGAAACCGGTGACAGAATGGTAATATCGTTGCGTCAGTAACAAAGAGGGTTTCCGACAAGAGCACAGAAGTTCACATACCCGTCGCTAGATGGTCACGAGTGCAAGTCACGTGACTACAAAGCTAGCAGAAACATGCGTCAGTCTTCCAGCGCTCATTCCTGTTGTAAGCAGTGAAATGGAGGCGTCAAAGGAAGAGCAAGGAGGTGTTGTTAGTTTACTGACAGCAGAAGGAGTAAGGGGAACGGACATTCATCGAAGAATGTCGCAAGTGTACGGTGAACACTGCAAGTCCTTAGCAAGGGTCAAGGCGTGGCACAAGTGCTTCAGGGAAGGACGGGTGTCATCAGCCGATGATGCACGGTCTGGAACATCACACCGCGTTGCCGATGACATCGTTTAGGTGGTTGATGGACTCGTTACCCAGGACTGCCGAGTTATAGTAAAAGCCGTAGCCGCTGAGGTCTGATTGAGCGTCAGTCACACCATCATGATGGAAAGACGCAAATTGTGCGCCCAAAGGGTGCCCCACAGTCTTCAACCACAACAGGAAGCATGTCGAATGGCCACTGTCTTGATCATCTGCAGCGCTATGCCAGTGATGGGAATGAGTTCCTGGCACGAGTGGTGGCTGGAGAGGAGACTTGGTGTCATCACTTCGAACCAGAATCGAAACGACCAAGTATCCAGTGGAAGCATCGAGGGTCAACACCACCTACGAAATCCAAGGCCATCCACACAAGTGCGGGAAGGGTTATGCTGACGTTCTTCTTCGATCAAGACGGCCCCCTTCTGATAGAATTCCTGCACCGCGGGACAACTTTGAATGCCCTCTGCTCTGAGGGGCAAACGATTCACCTCTGACGACGACATCAAACAATAGGTGCGGAACTGGTTCACATCGCAGCCCCAGGAATATTACGAGACAGCCATTCACCGCCTTGTGTCGCAGTGGGACAAGTGCCTCAACAGCCAAGGCCAATACTTCAGAAATACAGGTACTGGTTTCTATGCTTAGGTCTCCTGCTCGTTACTTTTTGAACCAGCCTTATAGGTTTATCGAAAATGTTTTTCTAGCGAAGTTTTCACTATCCAGTGAGCAATAGCAATCTTTTAAGCAGATCAAAGAATCATTGCCTATTAATGTAGAAATAATGATGGCAGAACTGCGTCAAAACAAAATAATAAATGCAGCTCTCCTTAGTTTTATTACGCTGCAGATATAGTTTGTTTATTTTATCAATTAACAAACGATGATGAATGAGGAAAGGAGAATGTTTTTAATAACACCTCAAGAAGCTGGCCTCACGTTGAGGGTAATCGGTTCGAGTCCTGCCAAGGACATGGGTGGTTTTAATTAAATGTTGTGTCCACAATGACAAGTAAACGATAATGACGATGTTATAATACGTGAGGAACAAAATAACCAGGTTGTAGCTGGCTATATTGCTCAAAAGGCCGAAAGCAATATATATATATATATACATATATATATACACGAAAATCTCATGAAGTAAAGAATCCTGGTTGTGTCTGAGAAAGAGGTTTTTACCAATAATTGATGGTTTACAGACGTGGCTAGTGGCAAAATTTCATTCAGAATATTTTTAATTATAGAAAAGAACATAACGCAAGTTTCAGTTGCTTTCATTATATATGCAATAATTTTAACGATTTATTTATTTATTTCGTATGTCATAAATCATAAGAATACAACAGTTGTTACTACAGACTGATGTCCAACAATTGCAGCCATTCAATTGCTTCTGTGGTTACTTCATGAATCTGATGCAATGTACTACTGAATCCCCTAAGAGGGCATTCCGTGGCGATGTGGTGAATGGTTTGCTGATGGTTACCGAAGTCACAAGGAGGATTCTCTATCATTCCCCTCTTGTACATCCAGTAGTTGCATCGGCCATGGCCTGTTCTCACTCGGTTCAGTGTCGTCCAGGTTTTTCTAGGTAGTTTGAATCCAGGAGACTGTCGTGTAGGATATTGAATTAGTGCTTGTTTGTCAGGACTGGAACTGGACCACTCAGCGCACCATGCTTCGCTTATGTTGAAGTGATTTCGGACCAGCACTTGACCAAACTTCCACATTGAATGCCTAGAGTTGAATGTCTTGGAGTTTTATGTGTGGAGTCCTGATGAATTGGAAGGTGTGGATATCTTAAGCATTTCTGCCATTCCTTTTTTAAAGCCACTTTTCTTCGAAGACATTGTGGGAGGATGTTAGAGAGTACAGGCAGCCAGTCTGTAGGTGTAGATTTAACAGTTCCAGATATTGTTCTCACTGTGTCATTTAGCTGAATGTCGAACTTTTTTGTGTGACTGCTATTTAGCCATACTGGAATGCAGTATTCGGCAGCTGAGTATACCAGGGCAAGAGCTGATGTTCTGAGAGTTGCGGCATGTGCTCCCCAACCCGTTCCTGAAAGTTCGTGAGGGATGCTATTTTGAGTTTTTACTTTTGCCGCTTTTTATGGATATGTTCTTTATATGTCAGTGACCGGTCCAGAACCACGCCTAGATACTAGTTTTTAACGATAATGTATTAAGAGTAAACAGTAGAAAATGTTTTCGGGAATTAATGGGGGGAGGGGGGTTAAAAAGTTACGTGCCGTGCCACATTGGAGAGGGGACGGTGGGTTCGAGGCAAAAGTCACGTCAGGCTAAGAGAGGGGAGGTGGGTTGAAGGGATGCCAAAATCGAGCCACGTATTTTATGGATGTTCCCTTAACAGTAACTGCAGAAGAAACAGGAGGAGAAGTAGTGTGCCGTGTTAGGGTTTTAGAGTCTGGTGTGTATGGTTCCCCTTATTATTCGTGTTGTAGTACTCGTAGTTAAGTTATAGCCCGGAGTGATGAATGTTATCCGCGCTCGCGGATGTTTGAAGGTAGCTACGACGAATTTGGCGTGAGATAGGCGCGGAGGGAGCATTGTTCGCACGAGGAAGTTGGCCAGCCTGCATCTCAAGTGCAGGCGCGCGGGGCGAAACGGTGTTATTTATTTAGGGTGGGAGGCGGTGGCCTCGCGCGCGCCATCTATGATTAAACAGCGGGCCGGGCGGCGCGGCGGAGCGCGAGCGATAGCGCCGCCACTGCTGCCAACTTGGCGGAATAAAGTGCCGGCGGGCTGCTGCTGTCAGGCGCAGCGCCGCCTTCAAAGGGCCGCGCCGCAGCCGAGTTATTGCGCTCCGCTACGCTCTCCGGAATGTTCCCCGTCTTCACACTACCGTCTGAAAGGGATCGCGCAGTCTGCACACTGAATTAGGCCAGAGTTGACTGCTGCCGGTTCGAATTCCTCGCAAACGTATAAGTCTTTAGCGTTCTGTCATTAAAGTTGTAAATCACAATACGAACGTAGGGTGAAACGAAACTGCCCTTTGTTGTTTCACGGAAGCTCTATAGATCTACTGACAATTTCTCTGCACCAGCAATGCAGGTTTTATAGCAGAAAAGGGACTGTTAGAGCAATAAATGCCAATGGGTCTTCCCACAACTTAAGTAAAGCCAAATCAACGGGAGAGGTTGGATGGAAAGCTACGCTGGGTTGCGTGAATGGGGGGAGAGTGTTCCGAGTCCGTAGCTTTCCTTTCATGTTATTTGTTACAAATAAAATGTACAGAACACCCAACAGCAGGTGAATACTTATTTTCGTCATTTAATTATCTCCGTACGTTATTTACAATAGTCTGACAAGAGAAAACAGTACAAAATGTCTTCTGGAATCAATGGGGAAAAAAGGTACGTAAAATGCGGGGGGGGGGGGGGGTCACAGGAGGCCAAAATCAAAATGGAGCTTCGTCGTTCGTGGACGCTCCGTTATTAGGAAAGATAATCAGCGACTGGGGAACAAATACCTGAAACAGTTTAAACCGTAAATTTATTTATTAAAAAATTAAGCGTTTGGTCAAATTACCGCTAATTATAATAAATATGGCTCCAAGTTCAGACCAGTAATGGAATAAAAATATCTGTAGGAAAATTACTTAATGTGATACAAAACAATTTGTTCTCAGTCAACATTTGTATATAAAAACTGTCGTTGTAACTCGATTAATCTTAAATACGGCTGTCTTACATTCTTTATTCGCATTGATAAGACGTTATTTCTTGTCTTTCATACCTTTTCCATCATGAGCATGACGATTTCAAAAGATGCACCCTTTTTACTGACCCACGTCAGTAATTTTCCTGGTAATTTGTAGCCATTTTGTGGGTGCTTTTGCGTCTTTTTCCTGCTTTATTAGATATTGGTGAACAGAGATGAGACAGTATTCGATGATTGCGATCGAGTAAGATAAGATATTGCATGTACTAAGTAACATCGTGTAATCTGGGGAAATCGTTCAAGAAGGGGAGGGGGTAGGGGGAAGTGGTCGAGATACAACCGCTGTTGTTCGTGAACACGATTCATCGATACTCATTTGACTATTAAGATCTTTATACACTTGCATGTGTAAAAATTATACTTATATTTTCTTTCTTTCTCTATTTTAACATTCTTAAATGCTTCGAAGATTTTCATTATTATTTTTTAAGAAGTAGACGGCTGGTTGTCGGCACTCTCAATTTCTGTGTTAAAATGAAAAGCGAATGCGTCGTGTGTTTGTTACCTGTTTTGGTGTGTTTTGAGACTCGTTTAAATATAATTTTGCCTTCACCTCTGGCACAACCTGCTGTGCAATGTGAAGTACACCAGAACGCTTCCGTGGTTCGAATTCCGCGTTAAACTGTAGGTCCCCTATACCTGGTAAAACTACCGGGTTAGATTAAGGCGGTTACGACAGGGGTGGAATGCGCAGCCAGTAGAAACCCTGTCACCAGGTCATTCCGACCATACGGAGTTATTATAATTATTATTATACCAGAGAAGTAAGGGTATTGCTTAACAAAACTTTGGTCATTTCATTGCTTGAATATGGTGGTGTAGTATGGGACCCACATTTTTCGTATCAAATACAGGAGTTGGAGGAGGTACAAAGAAGATCAGCTAGATTTGTTTTGTGGAAATCATCGCAGGACATAATCAGTAAGTGATGTGATAAAGAAGTTGGAATGGGACTCTTTAGAAGACAGGAGGAGGGTAAAGAGAGTCATGGGAGTGTACAAGGCGTATATTGGTGATGAGGTATGGAAAGATATTGGTGGAAGAATTAGGAGATGTACATGGAAGGGAAAAGATGACCATGGCAACAAAGTGGCACTCGATTTCAGCCAGAAGGTTGTGGGAAAATTTTCTTTTGTGGGTAAGGTGTTCAGGGATTGGAATAAATTACCAACAGAAATGATGAATAATTTACCAAAAACGATAAAGGAATTTAATGTTGAAACTAGTAGATGACAAAAATAGGCGGGAGAAAGAAAGGGGAAGAATGGGTGTGTAGGGAAATTGCCACCGGATCGTACGCTCCATCACAATTAAAACGAAATTCCTATTTCTTGGCGTCGAAAGGACGATCGAGGGCCAAAGAGGACGAGGGAGAAGGAGGACATCTTGGCTATCTAATATACGGTAAATGGGTCGGATTTTTAACAGCATGCAGCAAGAGACAGAAAATATGCATAATGTGGTCTCAAACGTGTATTAGCACAGTGGTTCCCAAGTAGTGGTACGGACACCTCAGGGGTAGCTGAGGTAGCTTCAAGGGGTACGCACGGTAACCTCTTGGCTAAGGTAATCACTGAGATAATTGAAAAAAATTACGCAAGCTTTACTATCGCCAGAATATTTTGTAAGACTGTCAAACTACTTGTGTATAAATTACATTATTGCGATAAATGTCGAAAAACTGGTTTCATTTTTTATTTATCACCAGCTAGCTTAGCGGGCTTCGCCCGATTTTGGTCACGCGTATGAAATATTATTTAAGTTTTAAGTTTTTAGTAGATGTGTGGGGTTGAATTTGCAAGAAATAGCACTGGTCTATGAATAGCCATCCTAGCCGCTTTCCTACGAAATATCCACAGCACTGATATAGTGACGTAAATAAATCCGAATGTAATATGTAGAATATGGAAGTTGTACAAATTTGTCTAACTGTAAAATTTCTGGAACCTTGCTGAACTGTGAAGAAATTTATACATAATTCTACAAAGTTCGACCCGATCCCAGTAAAGTGAAAATATTTCTTTAGTTCAGAATTACTGTGTGGAGAATATCCTCTGCCAAAGAATTGAGAGATGGTCTAGAACACACTGGAAAGTTGAAGAAAATTGGGTTAAGTAACTTTAGTCGTTGGGACGATTCGAACCCGAGCTGCACGGTTGACAGCCGCGTGCGGTGCCGCGGGGCTAAAGCGCCAACTGCTGGGCGAAGCGGCGAGAGGGCTACTTGGGCTGAGCTCTGCTCGGCCGGAGTAGAGACGCGCCCGCTGGGGCGCGCGGAGTATTGCCGATTGTGGTGGCATATTGCGAGGTATCGACACAATTTAAGTTACGAATTTTTCGGCAACATTTCTGTCATCTTAATTACGAAATTATTGGCTCCTAATTGCCCGATTTGAACCGGATAAATTCTATTGGACGGGAAATTTTTCAACCAAATGTAGACAGTATTTTTCTCCTATTTTCAAAGGATAAGTGTGCAAAGTTTCATCGGTTTCATCGAGATCGGATGTAAACTGTGCATTTGTATGAAGAACAAATAAACAAACTAACAAACATACGTTCATCTTTAATTATATAGATTTTAGCTATAAGAGTACGGGAGGTTAAGCTCTTACTCGAGAAAAAATTTAACTGGGAACCACTGTATTGGTGGGTATGATTCAGGAGTAGGAGATGCTATTGTAGGTTTTGTGAACCCACCCTGTTTCGTGCCGTTGAACTAAGTTGGTGCCGACGTCCAGACTGTGTGACCTTGCCAGTATCACAGGGGAACCGGTGGCTGAGAGTTCGCTGGCCATTGAGCAGCTCAAGAAAAAGAAGTGGAACCAGTTGCGGAGCTGTTTATCAGCGGCCGGAAATGAGGCGGGCTTATTTTTCTTGCACACCGCGAGTCGTATTTACATCAGGGACGAGTCGGGCGTGGGAAAGGCGCCAGGTGCTGCTAAGTGGCCATGGCACTAAGACCCGGCAAAATGGTTTATTTTATCTTCACTGCTACTTTGAAACTCATTGGTTCTTCCAGCCACGCCCTCTGCATGTGCTGTGAACCTACTCAGGTCTCGGGATATACGCTACCTCCAATTTATACTTCTGACGTTTCTACCGAGACCTCCGGTCTTCTTCAGGAGTCAAGGTTCTTGCTGAATCTTCTAGAGACAGTCCCATATAGACTTGTGAGGTGGTATGAGACGCAACGTAACTAAGTAATTGATAACATTATGACGGCTGCGAAAACCGCTAAATCACGACAGATATAAATCTGTAAGCAGCTGTTTGCGTGGGGGTTATTTGTACACGCGTCACGTAAAAGCTACTGAACCGACGTGTATACGGTTTGAAAGCTTGCCATCTAACTGAAAATCTGCGGTATGTGTTACGATTGTACGCGAATGAGCAATAATCAATAATCTGTTCTAAAACTTAACAGATAGGCGCCAAAGATAACACTACATCACAGGTAAACGCTTTACTGTATTGTTGTGAATTATGTAACTCGTGAAGGCAATTTAAGTTATTAAAAATTAAAGCGATCGTGTGCTATGCATGTACCTTTTCACGAAATTGTGATTTTTTCCTGTATGTCTGTAAAATGTTATGCCGACTTGGGCTAAGTTGCTGGGAAATGTTAGTGTTTTATACTATTCAAGTCTCCCCTTGTATTTGAGCGGAATCCTCAGAATTAATTTCCTACTAGTATCAGAATAGAGATAGTCGTAGCTCTCAAATGTGTTCTTCAAACGCGCAAACTTAGTGTTTATAATATTCTGTGTACTAAATTTAACATCCATATTGTTTTTGTATGAATCGTTCCTCTATGACTGTTCTCATTATTGGCGTAAGATTAAATAATATTGTTATGAATGCCATGTAAAGATAGTAGTACTAACTGGCTGTCAATTGTCGCTAGTTCACTTAGCGTTATCCGCAATGCAGTATGTGTAGGCGAACTAACTCCGGGAATCCATCAATTCCAAAGATGTTACATATGCTGCCTGAAATGTGTAGTTCTAGGATAGCCCTATGCCATATGCGTTAACTTTGTTAAAAATATTTGCATGTGTACAAAAATCAGCCACTTTCGTCTCGTAATAAAAATTCAAATAATTTTAACAGAGCCAACGATAATGACCCGAGCGGACCTTATAAATGAGTGCTGATTATATAACATCGCAGGCACCGGCAAGTATCATCGTTGGGACAGCGAGAAATATCACCGGTCGACACAATTCGATGATACCGCCTGTAGACGAGATATTGAAGGCCTTATTTTCTTCACCTTCAATTATGGAGTTCGCATTATTTTCGTGCATTTTCTCATTTCTGTTAATTTGAACCTGTAATATTCTTTTGGAATGGAGATGACGATTGACGTTTCTGAAACAATCTTTAAAAATATCCGTTTAAGCTGTGTCGGACAGTGCCGTAGTTATTTTAACAAAACTATCAATTGTATACATTACATTGAAATTAATTTAAAGGAAATTATTAAGTAAATTTAATAATAACTAGTAGTAAAATTCACTTAAATATTTGACCCAGGCTCTTCAGATGCTTGCATTGCATTAGAGCGAGTTGATTTGGGATTTGATCCCGGTGTTTTAGGTGTTATTCTCTTTGGAATTTATGCTCTCCGTATTGGCGTCCGATTTTTGTAATTCTGTCTTTACTTTTCCTTAAGGATTATACACAATTTAACAAAATCGGAAATCTTTCAAATTTCCTCGAACTCGCAGACAGGAATCTTTTTGAGTTTTTTTAGACACAGACTTGTAGCTCAGAATGAGTGGTAACATGTACAGTCCTCGTCAAGAGATCAGTTGGTTCAACTGGATCAGACAGTTTCTGACATATGATCCGCTTTATGTGTACGTGTCGAATCCGTAAAGTCGAAAATCGTGGGCTCACTTTGCGCACACAGTTCGGAGCGTATGGCTTCCACGAATGTCTGAGCAGTATTGGCACAAACGTCCATCCTTCCGAGATGGCGGCGCTATGTCTGTTTGTAGTCGAGTTATTAAAGTTTAAAATTATCATTTTGGCGTGATTGCCTCCGCAGACATTTTAAAGACGTTTTCGCGTCAAAAGAAGTTGAGTAATTTCCAACACTAAAACTAACGTACAGTAGTTTCTGCGATGATCCAGTTATTAACATAATTGTAACAAAACATAATAATTTTTCAGTTTTTCAGCTGTCTTTATTTCTGGGCAGTATCGCGTCTTTTGTGAGCTTATCTGAGCTTTCGGCTGCCATGCTGCAACCTCTCCAGAGATACTGTTTTTGTTTACATATCACAGAGAGCCAAAAATCAGGGATTAGTAAGCCGCTGTCTTCGGTGTAGTTGTCCAACTAGCGTGGTGGGTAAATGGTTAACGCACTGGCCTCGCATTCGGGAGGACGCTGGTTCGAATCCCCGTCCGAGCATCCAGATTTCCCATGGTTTCCCCAAATCATTCCTGGCGAATGCCGGGATGCTTCTTTCAAGAGGCCATGGCCTAATTCCTTCCAGTTCCCATCCCGCTCTAATGACCTCGACGTCGATAGGGCGTAAAGTCATAAGTAAGTAAAAAAAAGGTTTTGCTGCTTCCTTCACTCGTCACTTATCTACTCTCCATAGCAGCCTCGAGTCCTCAAATTTTATAGCCCTCCAGTAGTTGATGGCATGACGAACTACGGGCAAAATGTCGCTGTTGTTTTGTTTACAATGGCGTATATGTTCTTTAAACTTATCAGCCACACTGCGACCTTTCTCCGCGATGTAAACAATGCCACAATTGCAGGGGATTTGTTAAACACCCGTAAGCTGATGTGGGTGTAAACGGTCTCTCACTCTGGTTAGTGATTGGCCAAGTTTGCAGTGAGCCTTGTAAGCTGTTCACACCTCCACCAGCATTAACAATTTTCAAGTCTGGTATTTGATAGGGGTGTACGTATGGAAGAGTGGCCAATTTTCGTGGCTAAAAGTGCGAAGCAATGAGCATAACTAACAAAAACAATCCGTTTACTCATGAATACAAGATTAACAGCTCAGTTGTTGACTCGATTGATGCTGTAAGGTATTTGGGCGTAATATTTCAATGCAACGTGAAATGGTACCTGCATATAACTTTCGATGCGGGTAAAGCTAATTCTAGGTATAGATACATAGGTCGCATTTTGAAGAATTGCAACGCACATAAAAAGCAAATAGCTTATAAAACTCTCGTGCGTCCACATTTGTATTCGCGGACATCCATTAATTACCTGAGGTGAAATAGGGGGGGGGGGTCTGGCGAAATCTCACCAGATCTCACCAGGGGGGAGGGGGGGGGTCTACGGAAATCTCAAGTGAGATTTTGCGAAAAATTTGTTGACAGTAGAGCCAAAAAAAAGGTCTACAATTTGCGCCATAGTCGATTTTAGGAGGGTATTTCGTCAAAAAAGTTAGGGTGTGACCTAAAAGAAAAAAAGTCTACAAACGTCTCCAGGGCGATTTCTAGGGGAGGGAAGGGGGGGAGGGGTCCGGCCAGATCTCACCAGGGGGAGAAGGGTGTCCAGAAATCCGGAAAAACACCTCACGTAATTTGTGGATGCCCCCTTACTGTTGTGGAGTATGGGATCCTTATCGCAAGGGATTGATTGATGGGTCAGCTAAAATATAGAGGAGAGCCGCTCGATTTGTGACTGCTTGCTACAGCCCTTACGAAAGCGTCACAGAATTGATACATAGGCTGGGCTGGGATTGTCTGGCATACAGAAGACGTCGGTTTCATCTGAATTTGTTGGCGAATATGCGAAATACTTCGTCCACCAAACTATTTAGGCCATAACGACAGAACAGATAAGATTAGAGAAATAAGATGCCGTCCTGATGCTTATATGTATTCTTTCTTCCTTCACGCTGTTCGATACTGGAATACTCAGAGCTAGTTTTGGTGCAAAGCACCCTCTGGCAATCAACAATATTTTTGAACTGCAGATTATGGATGAAGATGTAGAAATTAGTATCACGGAGATGTTGACGTCTTCCCAGGATTTACTAGTTCGGAAAGCCGTTCTGATGTCGGATTCAGTATGGAGGTTGGTTCGGAATGTTATTGTGAGTTTCCATTTCTTCCATCAGACTTTCCGAGTCACATAAATTCCTCGTTCTTGAACTCAATGACGATCGAAAATAAAGATATTATTAAAACACCATAACCAGGTTCTTTCTACAGAAACATGGTTTTCTGTATGCATCCAGTAGGAGTTGTTCGTGCTAGGTGCTCGATAGTGTTCAGTGAAGCTGGTTCTCGCATTCGGGTCGGAGCAGATGATGGGAGGCTGTGCGAAGAGTCGCATCGGCGGTATCGATTGGTCGCTGGTCGGGCGCGGTTGTCGACCTCAACTGCACAGCAGGTGCGGCGGAACACTGCCACCGCGAAAAACTACTTGCTGCACAGTGGTACAGCCACGCTGACGCTGCTCTTGTTGCCATTATTTTTAAGATAATCTGTGCGAGGCGTATAATAACTCGAATATTACGGGTAGAAAGGAAACTCATCAAGACGCCACTCATCTTGCTCGTCCGCTTTTTACTACGTGGATGTGTCAGCCGGCTTTTCGATTGGCTTGTCGTTCGCAGAACTGTAGAATCTGTGAGATGCCTTCTTGCAGTGTATTTATTCTTTTTCTCTGTGCTAGATTTTTTACTCTACCTAAATACAGTTAAATATAAATCTTTTTTTATATTATTTTTTATGAATTATATAATATACAGTATAATGTAAAAATGTGAAAACATGGTAGGCTACCAATCCTAATACTCTCATAGTTAAAATTTTCCCGTAGTTACTTTGTTAGTCAAATTGTTGCGTTTTAAAATAATTTATTGCCTTACGTGTTTCGCCTTTAATTGAGGAGTCATCAGCGATAAATCTGTGTTGAAATTCATCCATAGTTTACCACTTTGGTTAAATCATTTGTCACGTAATTCTAAATTTTTACAGTTTCTTGGTTGTTTCTAAGTTACATTTTCAATGATTTTAGTAAGTATAGTTGCTGCACGTTTCTGATTTAAACACAAAACATGTTAGATTGATCTATCAGAATAGTGTCAGTTATACGTAGTATCGCACACTTCCTAACTATCCATTTATCTGCCGCTGGTATCTTTTCCGTTTTTGTGACCGGTTTCTTCATAAAGCTTGTATTAAAAACATGTAAATTAACAATTCTTCATGATTTATTTTCGACTTACGTGTACTTCGTGCATGCGTGTATGTGGGAGGAAAATTAAGTGTGTTTAACATTATTTTTGTCTTTATTGTGTCTTCAATTTAGTGTGTTTATGTTAAATAGAGTTTGGCTTTTTGAATGTGTGTAATCGTTTAGGTCATGATTGCACTGGATACTGATTTTTGTGTGTTGCAGTTTTCCTGAAGAGTAAGGGTGTTGTGCCTGTAGTTGTCGATTGTGAGGAAATGTATCTGGAGGGAAAACATAAGTGCGATGTTGAGGGTGTTAGGTTGGGAAGAACTGGAACATCGAACACATTGCTCTCGGGAGAAGCAAATTGAAAAACTCACGACTGACCTATTTCAGGATTACAGTAAACACATATTACTACCAGCAACATTAATATCTGGGAATGACCGAGAAAATAAGATAAGAGAAATCAGGGCCAGAACCGATCCATTTGTACACTCATTTTTTCCACAGGCGATTAAGGAATGGAACCGCTCCGGCCATCCTTATCTGGGTTTTCCGTGGTTTTCGCGGATCGCTTCAGGCAAATGCCGGGATGGTTCCTGAAAATATCCCATGGGCGCGTCCTGCCATATCCCGTATATCCCTTCCTATGCACAAACGATTACACATTAGTATAGGTGCAATGCACCCTCCGCCATCCACTTTTAGTGAATCGTGGAGTAATAATAGTAGAGGAGAATCTGGTAATTTGGAATAGTCGGGTAATATGGAATACCGAGGTTTCTCCGCTGCTGAATGCTGCTGTGTAGTGGAAGTACCACCAAATGCTGCTCAAAACACCTACAATTCTTTGTTATGAAGGACGGTCGTTTGGGAGCTGAACTGTGTTTCCTGTCCAACAAAGTTTGTTTCTCCACTTTTGAAAATTCTTGCAGATAAGTTTTCTAAAATATATATAAAATATTAGATTTATTTTGTTTGTACGCTAGTCTTACTATAATGTGTACGAAAAGAGTGATGGTTTGTTGTACAGTTCTCTTTTATGGCTGGCATCTTTTTTTATATCATCAAGCCAATTTTGTCCAAGATGGCGATTCGGGTAATATGAGATACTTAGTATACCACAAAACCGGACTTAAAACTGTGGTATTTCATACAATCCAAACATAATTACTGAGTCGAAACACATTTTTAATAAAATATAAATGTGGGTAATGCAATTTTTGTTAATATTGATAGAAAATAATAAAATAACAATTGAGAAAGTAAATATTTCTGAATTAATTCATTGATTATGTTTTGTTTTAAGAACAGTCAAAAAAGAAAGTAGCGAAAGCTATTGAATCCGACAAAGATGATGACGATGTTGACTAAAAAGTATCATTAAATCAGTTTTTCTCAGTTCCAGATAGTTTACATTATTTGAAACCTTCTATTCCATACTACCCGCCTATTCCATATTACCCTCCAAATGAAATTTTTTTAAAACTAAATTTTACTAATTTACAAAAGAAATCTGTTTTGACAGCTTTTTTACTAGATATATATTATCACAAGAAGTTGAATGTTGTATTGGTTTCAGTTTCAGGTGTTAAATTATTTTCAGTACTGTTTTGTACAACACAACATATTCCATATTACCCGATTCTTCTCTAATAGTAGATCTGAGTGTCTGTTTTTATGTCTATCGGTAGATGATCAATATGTATCAGATGTTTGGTGAACGTGGAACGGTTACTCTGATTTATTGCTGTTGTGCGTTAATTATATTTAGTTTGGAAGTGTCTATCCTTTGTGTATTGCCTCACATTGTTGACATGTAAGCTGATATATGCCTGTATTGAGGTGTTTATTTGTGGCGGAATGAGTTTTTATTTGTTCGTGTATTGCCTGCTACTAAACTCCGTAGCTGGCCCGAGACACGCTGTTTAGAGATGGATGCAGGTCCACCCCCTCCACTACCCCAGGACGTGCCTTATCGCGCCAGCGCCTAAGCTGCGCCAGGACTTAACCCAAAACGCATTACGGCGAGGCGGGACAGCTTGACTAAAAGGCGCGCTCTACTCCCCTCGTTAGTTCTCCTCGACAATGTTCTAACGAGAACGCTTTATTCATTTTATTTACTAACGAAATTGACGGCGCCGCACTTTGTGAAGGCAGCTGGCATCGTCCCGCCTCAGTTTAAATCATGCCATCCTTCTTGAGATCAGATTTTAAAATATTTTATGTATGAGGGCAGATCGGAAAGTAACGCACAATATTTTTTTCCCCCAAAAAGTTTAATACGTACCACAACCAAACAAATCACAAATTAACTTACATCTTTGACCTACTTTTCTACATAGTCACCAATTTTCTCAACACATTTCTCCCATCGTGGTACCAGTTTCAATATGCGCTGTTCGTAGAAGTCCGTTTGTTGGGAGTGTAGCCATCTGTGGACTGCTGAATTCACTTCCGCATCTGTAGCAAAATGTTGGCCGACCAGGAATTTCTTCGTGGAACCAAACAGACGAAAGTCAGGTGGTTCCATGTCCGGACTTGTATGGTGCATGCTGGAGCACCTCCCACCCAAAAGTGGCGAGTTTCTCACGAACAAGAGCAGCAACATGGGGACGTGCATTGTCATGAAGAAGTTTGACACCATTGCATTAATGTTGCGGCGTTTGTCACGAAGGGCACGACGCAACTTAACCAACGTTTTCATGTATGCCGCAGCATTCTCAGTGGTTCCGTGTTCAGCAAAGTCCACCAATAACACGCCAAACATGTCCCATAACACTGTCACAAGCACTTTCTTAGCCGATTAAGTCACTTTGATTTTTTTTTTCGTACTGGGGAACCAGCATGTTTCCACACCATAGAGGCCTGCTTGGTTTCTGGCGTGTAGTGGTACGCCCACGACTCATCACCAGTGACGATTCCTTTCAGAAAGTCATGCCCTTCTGCTGCGTTACGCGTTAAGTGATCCAAGCTTGTCAGCAAAGATATTAAGTACAAACAAATGTTTCAGCGATTAAACTCACACATTTCAGAGAACTACTGACTGACAACTCACTATCTAGCCTCTGAAAAAATTTACATAGACGATAAAGAAATTTCAAGAATAACACAGAGAAAGGTGATCAATGTTTCCTGAATTCTAACAATACTTAAACACTTCAAATCACACAAAAACAATCAGAATTAATATAAAATCATTCACAACCATCTCGAAATATATGGAAATGAAAATTAAAGGTATTTACAAATAAAATTACCAACATAAACCAGTCCAAAACATCGCAAATTTTCCTCGAGATGTCGTAATTCACATCAACACTTAGAATTAAAAAAATTAATCAATATTTCATGCATAATACTGTATAGTTTCTCTCCATATAACAACGTCAATTTACACAAATTCACAGTTAATTACACGAAAAATATACAAAACCATAATTAATCAACTCTCCGGTTGCTGTACACAATTCTTAAAATAACATTTCGTTTACTCGATTGTTATAGTGTCCACTCTTCTCAAAGTATGTGTCGGTAGGTAAGAACATGTTAGGATTTCTTATTTCTGTTCCACGTCGCAACAGAACCTACAGTAGCCACGTACCTCAGTTGTGTGATTTATCTTTCTTTGGCTTCTTAATTGTTAAAATTTCATGAGCTTTTAGTAGTAGATAATTAGAGCGGTAACGTTTTATTGTTAAAGCTTACTCGTCGTCCTAATGGTATCAACACAACCTAACATGTTGTGACTAAATATATTTAATTTTCTGGTTGGCTTCGATTTTTCATAGCGCCATCTGATTTCTTCGACACATACATTTATTTGGGTTTTTTCTGTGAAGACGAATTTCAGCTACAAATGGGCGGTTAAACGTTCTGTTAGCTCTCTGTTTTGTTATTCATTTTTTTCTGTAATTTATTGCTACCTGTAAAGCTGACGGGAATCCTACTTTTTTGGCTCCGAACAGTGTTATGCATAGAGTTAGTTGTAGGTGCTCTTATAGTTTCAAGCGAGATTATGTCCCATTGTGAAATGTGAAATATCATATACAGAAGTTGCGAAATGCAGACGGATAATTCTTTGTTCTCAATGGTGTAATTCGGAGGGAATAGAGGACATCTCCTGTAACTCATTTCAGCATTTTAAGTTGTTGTAAGAAGTCAACGGGGAATTGCTGGAGTATTCAATCAGTAAAACTGTCCTGCCACAACGCCATGTGATGCTTCACTCACCGAAACATATCTCTTAGTTGAATATGTGAAGTTACTCCGCACAAAATTAAACTCGGGCGTAAATTTGATTTCATCTTTTACTCAATACGTTGTAATTATCGTACACGTCGCACATACTACTCCGAGATTAAGCCCCGCGTATTGTTCTTCATGTGAATGCAAGATTGTTACGTGACCGCAATGAGACTGATACGCTGAGCGGGCGGGCAGTCGTTTTTATGATCAAATTTCCTACAAGTGCGCCGGCTACTTAGTCCACTCACATTGCAGCATCTGATCGAACTATCGAGAACATAAACAATTACTGAATTTGCATGCTTCAGAATCTCAATCCGTTAGGAAGTTTTACAACGATCCAGAAATGCAATTATCAAGTAAAACAGTGATTCAAAGTCTGTAGTTGCTTTCGGAATCAATATAATGTCTGTAGCACTGAAAAATCACCGTGTCACGTTCCATTATTACTGAGTAAGTAATTAACAATAATTTAAAGTATTTAATAAAACACTAACATTAAAACTGTTAATACAAACGATCAGCATTCCATAGTAACAGGCTGGTTGTCTATTAAATATCTGACCAATAATTTATAATTGAAGCACTGAAACAATACTTCTCATTCACTGTATAGAAAATGAATATGTGACAGTTTATTAAAGAAGGGGCACTGTTTCGTAACAGCTTGTAAAAAGAGTTCCGTCAACTGAATATTACACCATTAGAAAAATGAAACTGATCCGTGTTGCCATCAAATAGTTTTTACGGACCCTGTAACAGTACTAGTGACTGGTACGGTTGCGTGTGCGACCCCTGCGGTGAGACGGACAATGTCAGAGAGTCGTGAGGAATGTGGGACCGTAGCCGGTCGTAGGGTTATAGTGCTGGCGGGCACAGTGAACTATGAACAGATGAGTCCAAAGTAAAAGAGCTTCACCCTCAACGAACATCGCAATACTCGGATACATGAAAGTAATTTTACTGACTGATGGCCATCCGGGAGGGAATGTGGAAGTAATATTAATAAATCACACTGTGGCAAACAGTAAATGTCAAAAGGAGTGATAGAATTTAATTTATTCTCCTCTCTCTGTAGAAATACAGTATATCCCGGATATTCCAAATCTGGTGACCGTACTAACAAAAAAAAATAATGTAATAAAGTTGTTGTGAAAAGTTACTTTGCGGCAGGGCAGTAACGATATTATGATTGTGCAATTACAACCCGATTCAGTGTAAAATTGAATTTTGAAGCAAATTTGCGAACCCAAACTGGTTTCAGGAAGTATTTTTCGTCCATGTGTTCTATTTCAGATCTCTGCATTCACTGGTCATTGCAATTATCATAAAACCAAACCCAGCAGTTATTTTTTTAAATACCAAAACATGCAAAAAAGTTCAGCATGGAACGAAGTTTGGAATTAAGCGACAGGTTACTGCATTGTGGACCATCGGCTTAACAGTGTTGGCGATGGCTGAGGTTTGGGCACATATTATCCCCACCCAAAGCCCATTCACCGCCATTCTCAATGGTTACATCAGAGTCAAGTTTCCCTGATTTGAGGAACCCGTCAGTGACGATATCTTCATAAATTTCAACAAAAACGCTTCGTTTGCCATAATTGTTTCTTTGTTATCGATTTCATGAAGTTCAGAGTATGTTATTGGGATAGTACCTCGTTATTATGGTAGTTGTCAAGAAAGGCGACGTGATTCGATGATCACTGGAGTTAATGAAAAATTTTTAAACGACACATTGTGTCACTAATACAATTCCTTAAAAAGCAATCGATAGAAAATTGAAGGTTCTTACCAAACAGATTGCGTACTATTTATTTTCATCAAATATCAAGTTAGAAATCATTAATCAATAGGAATGCGTCTGTTTAAATAAGAAAATTTCAAGTATGTCTATTTAAAGAGGAGTGGAACTTACATCAGGATATTTGATTTGTCGGCAGAGTTTTAAATTAATTTCAATCATTTATCTTCAAGTCAATAAAACCTAGGAAGGTATATATTTTTTGCTTTATTATTTATAACAACCAGACTGCAATGAAGAAAATTAATATTAAATAGTTATGCTTCGGAGAAGAGGGCTAGTTGTGGAGAAGTATAAGTGGATGGTTTCCGCTGAAGCCAGAGTACCTTCCTGGATCCATTACCGCTTGCGTGTGACGGGTCCTCAGACCGACCATCGCCGGACAAAGGACTGCTGATGGGACGTATTGTCTCGTACACGTCGCCGCGTGTCGCTCAAGGACAATATTCTGCACAAGGAAATGCAGTGCGGAGATAAGGGAGGCGATTCCTGCGACAGCAGGGGGCGATGTAAGGGAATGAACTATGCCGAACATTTTACTTCAAAGTAAAACGTATCGCAACACAAAAGTGGCGAAAAGAACATCGACGCATTAGCTCAATCGCAATGAATACTAACAGTAATAAAATAATTCCACCGGATTTTTTCCTTGCTTCAAGTTTATGAGAGCTAATATTTTTCCCCAATAAAAAAGGTACGAACCTCTTGCTAGGGTAGTTTATTGTTAGGGCTGCTACATCAAGCTGCATGATTTCCTTTCACGGTTTTCTCCCTAAGCCGGAAAGCCCCAGTTTTATGAAGCTTTTACCCTCTCACGTCTGCTACACTCCAGCCGGGGTGCATTGCCCAGGGACCAACAGGCTTTTAACTTACGTACGTGGGACTTGTAGAGCTGCTGAAAAAGTCACAGAATACTTTCCTGGTGTTTTACTGTAGTATGCAGAGCAGCGTGGGACCATGCCAGCTGCACAGGAAGGAATATGAAGACTTACAAAAGAAGTGGCATTGATGAGTAACTTGTTAATTTCCCAAATTCGTCCTTTCGGGAATTAATGATGATTTCATTAAATTACCTCGCCCTCACAGGTCGCTGTCTTTGGTCGCCATAGGAATTTACCTTTCCCCAAAGGTTACTTATTACTACTGTTCTCGACTGAATTAATCAGTCCCACCAAATGAGAACACTAACGATTTGCTTTACAACTCAGTGTTTATTTTTTTCGCGTTGCTCTAACATAGCTTAAAGCATAAGACGTCTTCAAAGACACTACTGCACAAACATACAAATATTCCAGTGATTAACTCACATAAATTCTGACAGCTAATTTTCAACTAACTAGTTTCTGCCGCTCTCTTATATAGACGCTACAGAAAAATCCAGAATTACACAGAGAAAGTCGATCTGTGTTTCTCGAACGACAACAATTCAGCCAACAATCAAAGCCACATTAAAACAATCAGGATTAATACAAAATCGTTCACAATCGTTATGAAACACACGAACATGGAAATTAAAGATATTTACACACAAAATTATCTACATAAACCAGTCAAAACAGTTGAAAAATGTTCTCCAAGCATCGTGGCTCACATCAACACTTACAATTATAAACTTCAATGTTTCGTGCATAATACTGTCCTTGAGCGCATTATATAGTTTCTCTTCAATGTTCATCTACACTAATTCACAATTAATTACAGGAAAAATACAATTATATTTTATATACCCCCATCTTGCTACAAATAATTCTCAAAATAAATTCACTAAAGGGCTGGGCCTGAAGACTGTTATAACAGCTTAGGAACCAAAAGGCAGGAGTAATGTGGAATAGTCAAGAAGAAGATGGAATCAAGTAAGAAACCGGAACAGCAAATTCGTAAAGTGGAAAAGAAGTAATCAATATTAGTAAAAGGCCAGAGTGTTAGTATGTCTGAAACGCTGTGACGTCACAGGCCGGAAACTGCCAGAGATCTTCCTAACTCTCTATCCATAGACAACGCTGTTTTAGCAGGCTTCGAATAAAGATTACATTAAATGTTAAAAATAACGGCAGTGCAACTGTATTATGTAGGTTTATTGCCGTACGCGTTTCGCCTCTCATCGAGGCATCATCAGCGACGAATCTATGTTGAAATTTTACAATCAATTTTCAGACTTATTATATAATGTTTAACAGATTTCTAAATTGAAACATTTTCTAATTCTTTACAACTTTTTAATATATAATTTACTGAGCAACTGCGGGAAAATGGCGTGCAACAACATTGCGTTTTGCATTAATGATTTAGTATGTATCTATGACTCAGAAAGAACTTTTTAAAACTCTATGTATGGAGCACATCACTTCATGGTAGCGAAGCTTGGATTTTAGGAATACCAGGAAAATTGAAGAATTTGAAATGCTGTGCAATAGAAGGATGCTGAAAATTAAGTGGACATATAAATGTACGAAATGAACGTGTTTTGGAAAGTATGGGTGAGAAAAGAAGCTGGTGGAAGAGTCTTACAGAAAGAAGACACAGGATGGTCGGTCACATTTTAAGACATGCAGGGTTGGTTAATTCGTTAGTGGAACGAACAATCGGAGGAAAAAACTGTACACATAGACTAAGATTAGAACATTTGAAGCAGATAATTGAAGCTACAGCAGGTAAAAAAAGTTTTAAAATGAAAACGAACAGTAGATAAAAGTATGAATTTCGTTTAAATTAATTAATTATTAGTTGCTTTTGTTTGTTTATATTCCTTCGATATAGATTTTTTCGTTCAACTCTCTGTCCTTAGATGTGGCAATTATAACAAGCAAATTATTAATGTTACCTATTTATGTTGTTTGGTAGTGGTGGAATAGTTTTTCGCAAATTAAAGTTTGAAACAAACAATAAAGAAAGGTATGCCTTTCGTTTCAATCTACATGTTAATTATAGGAGGATGGTGCAGTGAAACCAAGTGGAGCCATTACAAACAGAGAATTCTAAGAGTTATTTAATTACAGTTCTGTTTAGATAAGAAACTGCGAGGAAATAAGTTGTCTCCACATTGCGTTCAGCCCGGCATTTTTGACGATTTTAGAAGCTGGTAGAATGATAACGACGAGCGGCTCAAAGTATGTAGAGACTGTTATGGCTTCCTTATTTGCAAGTAGTTAAAACGCCTAATGCGTTCTTGACGGCACTGTTTTGTGCGGGGCTGGTTCTTTAAACCAAGTGAAAGGGAAAAATGAGTTGCACTCGCGAATGAAATTTTATGCGAAAACATATTAGAAACTACATTTGCGTCGTGTTATTAAAAGTGTCTCACCTGGCTGCCAGAGGTCAGTGGAAATAAAAACGTTCCCAGGAAATGTGGGTAGCAATTTATATTTAAATCTCTACCGCGGTTTCTAAGGCAGCGTGCTATGTCCGCGAGAGATCCAGTCAAAACAAACGAGGTTAGAAGGAGAGAGGGAGAGAGACGCTGATTTATGTATAATGTTAACCGCCAGCGAAATGAAGCGGCTGCTTTTTGTTATTTTGGTTCGCGACAGTAAGCCACGACCGAGACAAAAAAAAAATTAACCCAGCTTAATGGCCCTGTCAAAGGATCCATTTTTATGAAAATGCATTGATAATTAAAATATGCATTACAGCGCTCGAAAATCCGGAGGGTTGGCAGCGCTTAGCACGGCTGCCGGCGCAATAAGCTATTCCATTACCGGGCCAGGGGTACCAACGTAACACGTTAACAGCACCGTGCCTAGACGTGTTTTGCATACAAATACTGCGTCCCCCCACCACTGCGCTCATGGGCTGTTTGTTTTCGGAATTTTTTTGTGTTCCCGCCTGCTCGCTACGGCTTTGTTCCTGATACAGTTCTTCTTTTTTGCGCGTTTCACACTTCTCACGTTTCGCTCTCCACAATTAATTCGGGTAAACCACTTCATCATGTTATGCAGCGCAATGTTAATAAACACCCTGTGACAGAAGTATCTTTCGCTTTTTATATAAAAAACCGAGCGGGTGACATTATTATTATTATTATTATTCCGCGGATTCTCTGAAAGTGGATGGTGGATGGTGCATAGGAAGGGGTATACGGGATATGTTAGGAGGCTCCCATGGATTATTTTTAGGAACCATCCCGGCATTCGGCTGGAACCATCTGGGAAAACTATGGAAAACCCAGGTCAGGATCGCCGGAGTGATTTATCGAGACTACGCCTGTCAGACTTTAAGTCTACTCCTCTGGTAAATCCTTCCTATTCCATTTCCTAATCATTCGTGGAAAAAAATGAGTACAGAAATAAATCTGTTCTGGCCCTCATTTCTCTTCTTATTTTCGCGGTCATTCCTAGAAATGAATGTTGTTGGTAGTAATATTCTTTTGCTGTCATTCCGAAACAAGTCAGTCGTGAATTTTTCAATTGGTTTCTGTCGAGAGCAACGCCTTCGGTGTTCCAGGTCTCCCCAACCTAACCTAACCTAAGATGATGTGTCAAGGGGAGGGGGGAGTATGACAGGTGTAACGCCACAGTGCGAATTATATAGATATCGGCAAGATTCTGAGTGTATGATATCGCAGGGGCGATAAACGATATCTCAGGAGTCTGGATTGTTGTATCGGGAGTCGGTCACGAGAGTACGCACTGGTTGGACATGTCGAGATGACACCGGTAGTGCACGAGTTTAACGTGAATTGTAATCCGCGAGCATCGTCGCGTAATGACCTAGATCTTTAATAGAAACATTGTGGACAGAAAGGACATGCTGTGTATAACTTTCGGTTTGTAGTGTTGTTGCGTCTACAAGAGTGTGGAACGGAACAGTGCTTTAATGACTGTTTATGTGAAATTTTTCTTGGGACTACGACTCACTTTCATCAATCCTTTTCACGAACCTAGCAACCTCGGTGAAATTTTTTTTGAAAGTGTCTTGTAGCTAGTGATGGCGAATATATGTTGAGTTTAATAAAACTTTTGTAATCCATGATTAACTTCATGTATGTATCAACTTTCGTCTGTAGCATGTAGTAGTACGTGAATATGACTTATTAAACCTTTAGTTAGGCATAGACCACTGGGCTGGCGACCGAGTCAATATAATCTGCAAATGTATAAAAGCTGGGACAGCTATACTAGTAGTAGCACGTAACAGCATATGAAACATTAATTTTAAATTAAGCCACGGCATCCATTACTGTATTACACGGTGTCATAAGGTTCGTCACATCACAAATTTTGCAAGAGAAAATTGGAGGCAAAAAAATCAGTGTCTATGTTTTTTGTTGTTGTTGGTATAAACAGTTTCAAAAGATCATAATTAATATGCACTAAAAAAACTGCATTTAGAAGAATAAATTCCTAGCCATTATTTGTTTCGCTACGAGACAGTAAAGCAAAAGTTCTTAAACAAAGTGAAACTACGCCATTAAGATAGTATAAAATCTAAAATAAAGAAACAATATTAAGAAGTGACCAGGTGAAACAAATACCGTATATTTTGGTAAATTGGCCATTCTTCGCCAGTTGCTTGTTACACAATTGTAAATGAAAACTCCGTCTATTAGCAACTGGTTTTATTCATATATGTTCAGACACGTTTCGCCCTTGTGGAATGGGGCATCGTCAGTGACTGTGAATGTACACACATGTTGGTGTTAACAAAATTACAATATTAATGTATGTAACTAACTAATACTAAACTACATTCTAATTACAACTTATGGTTGAGGCAGTTATATGGTGGTCAGGAATAGCTCACAAAAAAGTGCAAATTCAGCTATTCCTGACCACCATGTAACTGCCTCAACCATAAGTTGTAAGTAGAATGTAGTTTAATATTAGTTAGTTATGTATATTAATATTGTAATTTTGTTAACACCAACATGTATATACATCCACAGTCACTGACGATGCCCCATTCCACAAGGGCGAAACGCGTCTGAGCCTATATCAATAAAACCAGTTGCTAATAGACGGTGTTTACATTTACAACTGTATATTTTATTTTAAGCGTGAGTGATGTCGCAGCAGGAGTGAGTCGCACAAATGTGACTGTTTGTAACAAGGGGAAGGGAGTGGGAAAACCATAACATTTGTGGGACGTGATTTATGAATGACTTGTTACTTCCGATTGAGAGTCCAGCGTACGATGGTTAATTTGTGTTTTTCCCTCTCAGTTCGTGCGGCTGACTAACATGGAATGATTAGAGAGCAGCTGACCCCCGTAATGAGAGACCAGCCCAGACTAGGTACCTAATCCAGCACGTTGAGCTGTGTCAGGCCGAAGCAAAGCCAGCAGCTCGACGCAGTAAACGTAGGTCTCGTAATTTAAGATCGTGTAAGTATTTTTTTTTTTTTTAATTTAATTCGCAAGCTGCAGCTTTTGAGTAAGCGGGGGTCCCTTTCTCCAAGTGATTCGTTCCGTTTTTGTACCTCAATTTATTTGGCCTTAGTAACGCCCCATGCCTCAAATTTCTATTATAAATAGATATCAGCAAACGTTCTGAATTTTTGTTTTCGTTCGTGTCCTTAGTTTAGATGATATTAAAATGCAAATTTAGTCTATTTCGTCACACACGCGTACACTCGCTGAGGTGCTTCCAGTAGTCGTAGAAAGCTGACATTTGGTACACAGGGCTAGTCAAAATGATTGCAGCGATTTCAAGATTTTTTTTGATTTTTTGACTGTCCTATGATGGGGTTGCTGTTATAAGACAAGTGGCTCTCCAAGTTTCGATTGCACTAAATGCAAGCTTCCCGCGGTGGCCGCTAGAGTGCTAGAGAGCAAGATGGATGAAAGTGAGAAAGCGTACGTTGTTCTCGAATTTCATTCGACTCGTCTGTGGTAACTGTTCAGCGACACTTTAGAACAAAGTTCGACAAGGTTCCCCCGCATGCTAACACCATTTGGCGTTGGTATCAACAGTTTAAACCAACGGTATGCCCAGGGCCGGCGCTAGGATTCACGGGCCCCGAGTAAGCGATCTTAGCCCCCCCCCCCCGCCAAAAAAAATATTTTTACTTTACACTTTTTTTTATAAATTCAGAAAATTTTAATACAAAAATGTTCAAAATTACTGCTGCAGATTTTAAAATTTTTGTTTGATTTCTATTTATTTAGGCACCCAGGCCGGCGGGCCCCCCTTTGGTGGCCCGGGCCCCGGGTACTTTTGCCCCGATTAACCCCCCCTAACGCCGGCCCTGGGTATGCCTTTGTAAAGGTAAAACAATGGGTCGCCCTCCTGTATCTGAAGAAACCGTTGAACGTGTGCGCGCCAGTTACGTTCGTAGCCCACAGAAGTCTACTCCTCGAGCGAGCAGGGAATTAGGTATTCCACAGAAGACCGTTTGGAGAATCCTACGGAAGCGACTGTGTATGAAGCCTTACAGGTTACAGTTGCTACAAGCACTGTCGCACAAAGATGAAGTGCGTCGTTTTCAATTCTGTGCCCAAACGTCTAGAACAAGACGAAAGATTCGCAGAAAAACTTGTGTTTAGTGATGAGGCCACTTTCCATGTGAAAGGAAAAGTGAACAGGCACAATGTGCGCATTTGGAGGACTGAAAACCTCCATGCTTACGTGCTGCACATTCGTGACACTCCCGAAGTGAACGTGTTTTGCGCGACAGAGACATGCTGCATCGGGTATAGATTTGATGTGTGCAGAATAACTAAAGGTGCATATATTGAGCATCTAACTCTCACAGTTTGTTTGTGTATCTGTGTAATCTTGTAAGTATATATCATTTTGACTAGCCCTTACTGGTATTTTTTACCACTAGGTACTAAGAAAAGTATAAAACTCGTAAATTTCCATATCTACCTCGTATCTTCCCAAAAGTAAAGTCGCCTTCTGCCGTAAAAACTTTAAATGCCTCAGATTTACATAATAGTCGGAGTTTAACTAATGTTTTAAATCTTACTTCCTTCCTCTCCTTACTATGGAAAAACAATGTTTATGTCGGTGATTAAATAAAATCGATTTCACATCAGATATTCATTTCTACCAACGCGAAGTTACGCTGTTCCGTTGGCAGTGCTAACAGATGTGTGCTGAATGCTGTGGAACTTGGTAACCCTGGTTCCAGTTTCACCTGTGCGAGGACTATTGTTAGGTCCCGGCAGTATGGCTGCCGCTATGTATTGTAATGAATTGGCTCTTTGTTCCGAACTGTGGCTTTGTCCGCGCAGTTCCCGCGAGATTTTCCTCTCCTCTCAATTACTTACACGTTGGTAGCACTGCTAGCGGGGGAATGTTTCACCTCACGAGGGCCGCCGGCGACTCCCCCGCGATTGTTGGTCGTTTAATCAATTCCGAGGGGTTGGCGCCCCCGGGAAGGGGTCGTGGCGTCTTGTTTCAGTTCAGCTGCTGATGCGAGGCACTTAAGACCAGTGTCGAAGGGTGGAAGTCGCAGGGGTGGGGGTGCAAAGTGTTATTCCCTTCCACCCTCCGGCTGATGGTTAACGCAACAGAAATTCATTTCGGATACTCCTTGCCCGTCCAGCCGTCGCACAATTGCTGTGAAAGGGTGGGAGCCAGGGTAATGTCTTACACTCAAACATGGATGGAATCGCCTCACTTTATACTGGTTTACACGGCCGACGAAAAATTGCACGATTAACTTTTCATCTTTAAGTTTTAACATCAGTGTGGATTAACTTGAATTGAGATTTTCTGTACCCTGAGAAGGCGTTCATTTACCTTTTCATTATTTGAAATATTTACATTTTATTAGCAATTTGTTGATGTAGATCATTCTTAGGAAATAAACTTAAAGCTTTGCCTTCCTTGAAACGAATACTTCATTATAAATATAGAGGTTGGATTGTTAATGGAGTAAAAAAAAAAATAAAATAAGGCTCCAGAAACTATGACTGCAATTAAGGAAGTTTCTTCGAAATCTACCTTTGCACTTTGCTTGTAGCTTGAGTAATAACTACTTTCAGCTTATTAAAAGTTCAATGTTTTTGATACATTTCTAAACGCCTACTAAAAGAAGAAGTTTTTGAAATACCTGACCTAACTTAACTATTCATCAACAAAGGGTTTTTAAAATTCATCAAAAATAACAAATCTATACTATGACTTATTTTTACTGATTTTTACGTAAACGATTAGCCTTTCTGGAAATGATTTTTTTTTTTTTTTTGCTAAAGAAAGCTATTAAAGTAAAATAAATGTTTCAGAAAGAAACAAAAAAAAATTATATCAGTAAAGTGGAGAATAAGAAAGAACAGAAGAAAATTATATCTCAAAAAATCGTCAAACATACACAGGTGTTGTTCTGATATCTATTGAAACACCATGTCCAGTTATAAGCTTCTGACATCAATTATTCCTCGATTTAAAAAAAAATCACTTCTCTTTGTTTAAAACAAATGGAGTATCTGTGATACAACAGTGCAATATCAGCAGCAACGTCGTAAATATTATTGAGTTATCTTGGTACTCTTTAACGAAAGGTATTCCTTTGAAAGGTGAATGCATGTAGCGTTCCTGATGGCGGCCTGAGGGCATAAACAGTAGTGGCTGGATAATTTGGCGTGCCTCTCTTCGGTCTAGCGTTGTGCATTCTGTTTTTATGGAGCATCTGTGTAAAAATAAAAACCCCTGTATCAGTGTTGTGTGGTCTTTGTTCCAGCAGTGGAGGGTGGCTTAATGAGGGATAGCGCCGCACACCCTGCAACCCGCAGTACACGAGAGTCGGCTTCAACGGTATTGCCGCCAACATGCACGTGCACAGCGGGCAACGGGGCGATACCACTGCAGCCCCGCTATACGTCACAAACCCCCGGAACCCAAACAGAATAAGATGGAGGTCTTAAGCGTGTTAACTGATTCACTGATCCAAATTTTAAATTTTGTAAAATTATATTCTGGGTTTTTGAAGTGAAAAGGTGGGCTGTAGACTGGGATAAATCTATGAATTCGCGTCCCCGACATTCTCTAACGTGTGGCGCGTTGCATGCTTTTTGAAAAACACTGTTTTTATCCGAATTTTGATGGAACTTTGCATACGTATAATTTAAAACAATTACAAAAATACTGTTTACGTTTGATTTACAAAAACCTTAACCCTCTCCTCCTGCCTCCCTCACATTAATTTCTGCAAACATTGTTCATATAACCCTGTAGTTTTTATCCGTTTTTTGATAGCACTTGGCACCGTATACTTTGAAACAAGGCGGTCTGGTGACTCAGTGGTTAAGGCGATTAATTCCGAAACTTTTTCTCTCCGGTGACGAATTCAAATTCCGTGATGAGCAGGGATTTTTAGGAATTGTATTTGATTATATGAGCTACGCCGGGACGTTCCGTGGTTGTAATTCTACGTTAAACTGTAGGCCCCTGAGGAAAGAAATTAGCTTCGCTGCCTCTGACGCAATAGCTTGGTACATCTCCTTCAGGAAGATTCGACCAACCTTCAGGTTGTGGACTAAGTTAGATTTATAGTTTTTGAAGTCAAAATTTCTTTAGGCGCGTTGGCGATTTTTGGTTGGGTAAAACCTTATGTGTTCGTGGTACCGACATGCTAATGTTAAGGTATATTCGCAGCTGTCTGGTGGCTCAGTGGTTAAGATTCCCGACTGGAGAACGGAAGGTCCCCGTTATGAATCCCTGTCTGGGCGAGAATTTTAATAGACCCTTAACTCGACCTTCACCTCTGGCACAGCTTGCTGTGTAATGTGAAGTACGCCAGAACGCTTCGGCTTCCACGTTAAACTGTAGATCACTATACCCGTTAGGACTACCGGATTAGGTTAAGGCGCCTAAGGCAGGTGAGGAATGCGCAGCCAATAGAAACCCTGTCACCAGGTCATTACAACCACACGGAATTATTATTATTTAGTATATCTATAGCTAAAAGTATGACGTGTTGAATGTATCATATTCATAGTTTTATGTTTTTGCTTCTGTCGGCAGTCCCCTATGACTACCTATTGTTTTTTATTTTACAAAAACAATGGGGACTGGAAAAAATCTTATTCTTCCTCTGCCAGTGTAGTTGTGTTGTTGCTACTAAATACCCCCCCAGCAAAGAGTCTCGGAATTACAAACTCAAAAATTTTAATAACAATATGAAACAGTAGGCCTGTATATCAAGGTAAAACAAAAGATTATTAAGATAACCAAAGCACGCAATAGAGAAAGATTGAAAACGCAATATAGATACACATGCATACGCAATATGGATGTATACGCATGTCAGTAGGAAGACTGCGATTTATTATTATATTGAGTGCTGTTTGTTTGTCCCCTAGAACGCAAGATTCTTCGCATCAGAAGCTGTGAAGGGGACGAGATCGTGTAGCTATCAATGGAGGCCAACTTCATTGTGTTTCGAGCTGATTTCGATATTCATTTCCTGAGCTGTTGGACCGTATTCGCATGAAATCCCCACTCAGATGTATGCGAGGACAACTCAAAAATTATCCGGACTATCGTAATAAAACACTTTTTCAGTAATCGTGCTGCTTTCCACGAGTGTGTGTTTACAGTTGGTACTACTGTGGTGATGTGTGTCTCACTCGACCTTGATTGCAACAATATTGAGCCGGCAGTGACAGGGAAACATGTCCGCCCCGCTAGCAGGAGGAACAAAGCGCAATGATACGATTTCTTTGGTCAGAAGAGTAAAAGGTGTATAAATTCATCGTAGGCTGTAAGCACAGTATGCGGACAGTACACTGTCGCGGACAAGTGTTTTCGAGTGGATTGAGAAGTTTAAAAGGGGCCGGACAACTGTGACGCAAGAAGAGGGAGCAGCGCATCCGTCAACGTCCACCACGGACGACAAAATTGAGCGAGGTCGATGGATGGGTTTCACAAATAGGCCAGTTACTATCGATAAAGTAGCATCTACTTTGAACATCATTCATCGATCTACCTATAACATTATCCATAATCAGCTCGGCTTCCATAAGACAACTCACTGAAGAACAAAAACTCAAACGTCTTGACGTCTTCCAACGCTTACTCGACCGTTACAACAAAGAAGGTCACTAATTTTTGGAAATAATAGTAACCTGGGATGAAACGTGGGCTCATTACTATGAGCCATAATCAAAACGCCAGAGTATGGAGTGGAAACAACCTGAATCACCAGTGAAGAAAAAATTCAAGACTGCGCCATCGGTGGGAAAGGTTATGATAACCGTGTTTTTGGACGCAAAAAGGGCCTATACTGGAAGGTTGTATGGAGAAGCTGAAAACTATCAACAAAGAATATTACTGGGCTTTTTTTTTTTTTTTTTTGCTTTACACCTCCTCGACGGCTAGAGTCATTACAGGCGGGATGGGATGGGGGGAAGGAATTCGGCCATGGCCTTTTGTTGGAAGCATCGCGGCTTCTCCTGGAGTGATTTGGGGAAACCATGGAAAACCCAAATCTGGATGCCCGGACGGGGATTCGAACCCGCGTCCTCCTGAATGCGAGGTCAGAACGTTAGCCGTCACCCACCACGCTCGGTCTGTACATTGTTGTCTAACAAACTGAAACCAGAAATTCGCAGCAAAAGACGAGGTCTTCTGTCAAATAAAGTGTTACTGTTTAACGATAGCGCCCGCCCTCACACGGGTCAACTCACCCTTGAAACTATAAGGAAGTTGGGTGCTGAGGCGCTGGAACATCCACCTTACAGTCCAGATCTTGCTCCGTCGTGCTTTCATTTGTTTGGGCCGCCGAAAGACGCTTTGCGAGGTTATCGATTGTTCTCAGATCAAGAGGTGGAGGAAGCGGTACATCAGTGGGTTTGTAACCAATCGGAAACCTTCTTTTTGGCAGGAATAAACAAACTTGTGGACCGCTGGACCAAGTGCATTACAAAGCAGGGAGACCATAATGAATAAGTCAAACTGTACTTTTTATGTAAATAAATTGTTTTACGAAAAGTGCGGATAATTTTTGATTCATCCTCGTATTTTAAAAAGTGCGATCTGTTTTTTTTCAGCAGCTTCCTGAACTGGAATGACATTAGTAACATTTTTAGACCTTTTCCTGGATTTCAGATTATTTTTCGAGCTGCAGCTACAGTCAAATAACAAACGACTTGGTCAAATTCAAAGACGGCGGTGTGTCGCTTTCTACTTGTTCGCTAGCCGCAGGGTATTGTGTCGGCTGTACTCTGTCCCGGCGCGCAGCTATTCGGCCGCTGGACCGCGCGATGGAGTCAGCCAAGCGGAGGGGAGGGATGGGATTCATCGGTCATCCGGTTTGTCGAATATCCCGCGGGCCGCTGAGTCGGAAGTCCCGTAATGCGGTTGCCGCGGCCTTCCTTTCCATCGACATCCGCGCACTCCACCGCCGCAGTTCACCGACACCGGTTTCTTTACAATGGAAAATTCCCGAACTGCGACAGGAAATAACGACACGAGGGCAGTGGGAGTGCCCTGTTATTGCTATTTAAAGGTTTAATTGTTTCCATTCGTAATAGGAAACAAAGTAATCCACAAACTTTCATAAAAATTTTAGAAAGGGAGCGTGCACAAACTAGGTGGCTCGACCAGGGGGGGGGGGCAGAGAGCTACGCTGGGCTATGTGGGGGGAGGGGGGGTGTTCCGAGCCAGACCACGTAGCTTTCCTTTCATTTTTACAGTTAAAATTAGGAATAGAACTCACAACATCATGTGAATATCTCCTTATGTAATTTACAATCGTCTGACAAGAGAAAACAGTACAAAATGTCTTCTGGAACCTAAAGGGAAAAAAGCTACCTGCTAGTTGGGGGGGGGGGGAGGCAAAAGCCACGTAAGGCTACGTGGGAGGGGAAGGGAGGGGGTTCACAGGAGGCCAAAATGGAACTACGTCGTTTATGCATGCTCCCAAAATAGTAGCTGCAATACCCGGTGTTGCTCGGGGCAGATCAAATATAAACGGAAATTATTTACCATTGTAAATGAACCAAGAACATTTTATTTCTCAACATAATCTCCTGCTTCAGAAATACATTTTTTCCCAGCGTATTTGAAGCTTTTTGATGCCGTCATCGTAAAAGAATGGGGGTTGCGTCAGTAATCAATTGTGCACGAAGCCCTCTACTGCGTTGTCGTCTTCAAAACGTCGGCCTCCCAGCGCTTCTTTCAGTGGTCCAAAGATATTATAATCGCAGGGCGATAGGTCAGGGCTGTAAGGAGGATGGTCCAGTGATGTCCAGTTCATTTTCTCCTGTTTTGCTGGAGTGAGAGCTGCAGCGTGAGGCCGAGCGTTGTCATGGAGAAGAATCACATCTCTTATGGGCTGGTCATGTCTTATTCGGCGATAATCAAGCTTTACTTCGCATAGATTCTATGTCATTCATTATCATTTTAGTACTTTCCAGATCATTTTCGAATAAGATATTAAAAAAATATATCTCATTACACATTTTAGATACCCACCTACTTCCAACGGCTATCTAGCACCGCAATCGCGAGTGGGTGATCATGGAGAAAAGTGTCTCTTTAGGTACACACACTTGCTTTATACAGGGCGTTCGCCGGGAAACGCAACCCACTGTTAGCGCTACAAGGAAGAAACTGCTCCCGGCGAGCGAGCGGTCAGTTTCCGGCATTGTTCGACCGTCGGCCGCGGACTATTTCATAATAATTACGCTTCATAAACTTCATAAACTTGTGTGCTAAGCATTTAAATGTGACGTAATTCATTAGCTTACCTTATAAAAGATGCTGGAAGTGTTGACCCTCTTGTGTAATGCACATTTCACATCTTCTGAACATATTTCGAGACACACGCTGCCCTAACTGACTTAATGATTTTTTGGGTGACTGTTCTAGTCGAAAAGCGATATCGTCAATTTTCTCCTCTGTGAGAATACGGTTGACCGACAGTCTCTTTTTGTTAAAAAATGAACCCGTTTCTCTTACTTTTTTAACCAGACGCAGAATTGTTGATTTAGCTGGCAGTAAAGCGCCAGGAAATTCGCGACGAAATTTACTGCGACACTTTTTAAACGACTTCTTCTTCACATATGTATCGTAGAGAAATATTCTCTGTTGCAAACTGTAACGTACCATAATTTTACTCACACTCAAACACGGTACAGATTAATAAGAGTATGAAGCCCCAAACCAGCCAAACCGCAAAGAAACGTTTATTCACAACACTGATTAATAAGAGACTGAAGTCACAAACTAACTACAATGCAAAGAAACCGTTCTTAACAATGTAAGGGTCACTGTACTGCACTGTTGGGGCAGCGGAGGTGTTAAACAGTGCGGTGATTCACGGTGCCGTGTGGCGGAAACTGCTGGCCCCACTGACCGAGCAAGTTGCCGACGGCAACAGACTGGGAGGGTAGCATTTTCCAGCGAACGCCCTGTATATATATAATGGAATTCCGACGAATGAAACAACTGGTCTAATATACCTCAAAGATAAACAGTGCTTCTTACATTCCAAGATCCTCTTTGTCCCGCTCTCATAATTGAAAATCGTTGCAAACGCAACATAATTTTGCAGAGCTAACCGTTTGGATCAAATAGAGGACATGTTAGTATTTCAACCATAATAGGCCAGACAGCAATGATCTCCGACTTAAAAAAATTATTCTGTGTAACTTTTACATTCAATGCAATGCATTTATTGTTTAAATCAACCTTAAGAGTTGCATAAAAGTTCAAAATCAATTAACAGCTGAGATGACGTCACGCGGTTATGACCAGCGATCATAAATGTCATTTCTTGTCTCAAAAATTCGTTTTCTGTCCCTAAATATCCATTTTTGGAAGCTTCTAGACTCTGCAAAGCATTTTTGGCTTAAATTGACCTTAAAAAGTCAAAGAGTGATGAAAATCAAGAAACAGATCAGATAATGACTTAAATAAGTAGCAACAAGTGTTTATTTTGTGAATAATAGCGCTCATAAAATGTGAATTATTATGAATAGAAGGATTAGAAGTATTTAATTACTTGAAATTCAAACAAGAAGTTGATTAATCATGTGACGAGAGGGATTAACAGGGGACAGCAGGAGAGGAGAGCCGTGGTACGTTATGAGGAATCATCTAAAACACTCAACTTCGTTATTTTTAGATTCTATACAATCCGTTCTTTGTTTAAATCTACCTTAAGATAATATCTACTTATAACTACTTTGCTTCATACTCAGTTCGTGACCTGCGAACTATTTTGTACCTCTGAACATAACAAAACACGTTCGGATTCCTACACATAGTTATTTAACTTTATAGATTCGCTGAACTTTATAATCTGGCAAATATTCAAAACGGGACTGGTTTGTAACTAGGTGGTCATTGGAGCAGAAGGGACTCCAGACATGGCCAATGACGTCAAATGTACCAAGTATAACGGCGCAGCTACTTGGTTTCTGAAAGGAGAAAAACTTGTATAGCGATGAGTGATTTTTTTTTCCTCGTAGAAAATGGAATTACGTATTAAGCTTTTCATTGAAAATAAGTGATAAAGTAAATTGTATACAAACCATATTTGAGAATATGAATAAACTGTTTTAAAACACATTAACAAATGAGTAAATTTTATTGCTGAAACCATAGAAGCTATTCTGTAGGTTCACGGATATTTGAAAACTAGACAGTGATGTCGATAAAAAAAAGTTGCTTTTTGGGCGTGACTTAAAAATTAAACTAAAACAATGGAATGAAGATATTCTTAAATGTAATCTGTAACATAATAGTAAACCTGGACTAACCACCACTAAAGGGGCGTCCATTAATTTCTTGAGGTGAATAGGAGTGGGGAGCGGTGTCCGGCGAAATTTCACAAAACATCATCAGTACTCACCAAGGGGGGGGGGGGGCAGACAGAAATCTCACGTCATGTTTTTAATTTCTCGAATGACAGTAGAGATAAAAACAAAATAGGTCTCCAAAACTTACGAGGTCGTCGCAGTGGGGAGTGGGGGGGGGGGAGGGAGGGTGTTCATCAAGATCTCACCTCACCATGGGGGAGGGGGGGGGGGTGTTCCACCATATCTCACCAAATCCCACCACGGGGGAGAGGTCCAGATTTCCGAAAAAAAAAAACACCTAACGTAATTAATCAACTCCCCATAAGGAAAATTAAGAATCGAGTGTGTCTTGAACTGTGCGAGTCAGTTTGCGCCTTGGGACTGTGACGCTGCCTTCCTATTCCGACGTTCCCACCCCTCCCCCACTCGGCTAGCAGCCAGTCTTGCCAACCGTCGCAGTACCCACTTCCCCGGGAGCGTTCCGCGAGGGGGCCGTAAGAAGGTAAACTCACAGCGCAGCCTATAAATACCTAACGAATCTTATTTCCCGGGGGAAACTTTTTTAGCGAAGCGTTCTTCCGCTCTTTCCGTGTCGCGCATCTCTGGGAGAGGCTCGCAATGTGTTCGTTACTGCCGCGCGCGGCGCGGGATTGCCTTCATTTGCGGAGCCTCCGACAGCGCGCCATTAATAACTTCGACCAGCGGCACTCCTGAGGTGGGACCTGCGCCGCACAGATTCCCTCAGTTAACGGCTTCCAATTCACCGTTCCTCTAGTACGGGACAGAAAATGAAACCTAGCCGGGATCTACTGTTCCTAATCTGAAGTCTTTTTCTACTTCACGACCTCTTACCAAAATTTTGGGGTTTGTTGGCGGGTTCCATACGGATTCAGTATCTGCCACAAATTCCACGCCTCGTCCAATCTACAAAGTTTCACATTTTTGAGGGGGTGCAGAGGATGGTAGCTTTATTTTTTTCGTGGAAATTACTGCAAAACACAATCAGTAACTGATATAATAAAGGAGCTGCATTGCGAGTCATTGGTAGATATACAGGTTAAGAATTTAGAGTCTAGTCGACGTTGAGGCCATTAAAGACGAGAGAGAATAAGGAGCAGGCAGGCAAGGGATCCGAAGGGATTCGACCATGAGCGATTGAAGGAACCATCCTGGCAATCGCTAGGACTGATATCGGGAAACCGCGTAAAACCGAAATCTGGGTGGATTTTGATTCGCGATGGTTTCCGGGTGAATGCCGGGATGGTTCCTACAAAAGGAAACGGCAGAATTCCTACACAATCCTTGTTCCCAATCTCCTCCCCCGTCTAATGACCTCGAACTCGATGAGGTATAAAGCCATATGAAAAAAATAAGTGTTTTTAATCATACCAATCATCGGGCACATACACATTGCTAACAGCACGCAGCATTCAATGTAAGATAGTCAATTTTACTACTGTGTAGGGGAACGGATTGTTAATTTATTGCAGCAATAATAAAAAAACTACAAGAATATTAGACGATGTTGTTTACAAGACAGGTACAATGAGTTTCAGTACAGTCAGATCAACGCAAGTTAATGCCTCTCAGTAATATATTGTCGTAGTGTCACTGATATGTAAGCAAGGCGTATGTTGGTGATGAAGTTTGAAAGGATGTTGTTAGATGTACGAAGAGTAGTGCCTAGATTCGGGAGGACGGCGGTTCGAATCCCGTCCGGGCATCCAGATTTGGGTTTTCCATGGTTTCCCAAATCACTCCAGACAAATGCCGGGATGCTTCCATCAAAAGGCCATGGCCGAATTCCTTCCCCCCCCCCCCCCCCCATCCTTTCCCGTCTCTAAAGACCTCGCTGTTATAAGAGACGTTAAGCAGTTAAAAAAAGTAGTGCCTAGAAGGAAAAAGATAACCATAACCACAAGATGGCACTTGATTTCAAGCTAGTAGGAAATTTTTTTGCTATACATACGTATCTCAGGGAAATGATAAACAGTTTACAAAAAGTATCGAAAAAAATTATAATTAAAAGTGTAAAGGCCGATGGGTGAGCAAATTTCATTCAAATAATAAATATAAGAAATGGGAAAATAGGTTTGTAGGCAAATTTCCACCGGAGCATGAGCTCCATCGCAATTAAATTAAATTAATTAGTTATTGGTGCCGCATGATGTCCACTAATTACGAATTTTCAATTCTCCTATCTTCGTAAGGGTTCTAGAAATACTCGATATCTAGTAATTTCTCCTAATACTTTTCTTTTAGATGTTAATATCTAAATATGTGTTAAAGAGTTATTTTTAAATGTAGTGATATTTATTCTTTTTAAGAGCAATGAAGCACTTTTATTTCATGGTGTACTATTTTACAAGGCAGTTAAATTGTCAATGTTAATGTTCCATAGTTTTGTTGTTGGTTTAGTTATTGAGAAGTTACTGAATTCCATGAACAAAATAACGAAGGAAGAATTTGGGTTAAATGTAAATCAAAGCAAGACAAAAGTGATGAAATGTAGCAGAAATGATACAAATAATAGTATATTAAATGAAAAAATAGGATCGGATGCGATAGAAGAAGTAAATGAATTCAGTTATTTAGGAAGTATAATTACAAGCGAAGCATGGACTTTAGGAATACCATAAAGAAGGAAAATTGAAGCATTTGAAATGTGGTGCCACAGAAAGATGCTGAAAATTAGGTGGACAGATAAAGTACGAAATGAACAAGTTTTGGAAATGATGGGTGTGAAAAGAAGTTTGTGAAAGAGGATTACAGAAAGAAGAGACAGACTGGTAGGTCATATTTTGATACATGCGGGATTGATTATTTTGTTAGTGGAGGGAACAGTCGAAGGTAAGAACTGTAGAGGAAGACAGAGGCATATGAAACAGATACATGAGGTCGTGGGTTGTAAGGGAT